>PVLD010036128.1:0-11216 GCA_004027595.1 Dinomys branickii | reverse complement strand
CTTTTCTCCTTTCCCTCATCCCATCTGTTCTTTACTTTTGAACACATTTCCTTCATGCCTCTTAGTTTATATTCCCACCCTCAGGTTCTTACACTAGTGACACAATATGTTGCTTGCATATGTACCTCTGATTTATTTCACTTATGAGTATGGTGTCTAATTGTGACCATTTGCCTACAAAGGCCCCAAATCTGTCCCTCTTTATAGCTGAGTAATATTCCATTATATAAAAATGCCACCGTTTTTTAATCCAGTCCTCTGTGGATGGACATTTGGGTTGCTTCCACAATTTAACTATTACAAATTGCTCTGCTATAAACGTGGGTGCACATATATCACAGTGATATGATATTTTCAGATCTTTTGGGAAAATACCCAGAAGGGGAATAAGAATAGTACTTTTCATTTATTAGTTCTTGTTTCCTTTGCTGTCTTAATTAGTTATAAATATTTATGGTGTTATTTTAGTGGTTGCATTTTTAAAAAATTATAGTTCAAGAAAGTCTCACTTTGCATGGTAGTGTTAGACTATAAAAATGACTTTGCAAGCTGAACTGTGCAGAGAGATGTTAATAATAAATGAGAAAAGTTAAAATTGTACCATGACCTTGAAAATCTTTCTCAAAATATTAAAAATTCTTATCATCATTTATACATGTATAGGGAAATTAAAAACATAATAAAATGACTATTTAGTATACTGTAATTTGAACATTAGAAATAGTGAGCATCACAGTATAGTACTTTGTTTCTTTGTTTAAAAAAGTTAACAAGAAAATTTTCCCTTACAACAATATGGAGTAGACACTAGTTGAATAGACAACTAAAACCTCAGTACATTATATTTAAATGAATATAAGAAGATTCTAAAAGCTGGAGAAGATAGACTAGATTGGCTAGGAACCTCGAGACACAAAGAATAAGGTGGTGCTTAGTTCCTTGGGTATTCTTCTGCTTTGTATAGCCCACACATGGAGATGAAGAAAAGAGCCACACCAAAATGCCAACAGGAATAGACACCAAGAAAGTGCCAGTAAAACCTGTGCTCTCTAGCCAAGGTAAGGTAGGATAGAAAAAATAAATCTGGGTAGAAAGGAGACAAGGAAAATGATAATTTAATAATTGTACTTTGCTAATGTTGTTTAAACAATATTTCATACCTATATCTTGTATTCTGAGTACTCTAAAGACAATAATATGCAGTGTATTAATTATTGTTACTCTCCTATTAGCTTGTTTTACAACCCTGTTTTATTGTTATTTTTCTTTGTTTTCTCTTTTAAATAAAAAAAAATTAAAATTGAACTTTTACAAAACCTACAGCTTCAGGACATAAAAACTTACCCAAGTTTACAATGCCTTGTCCCTTCCAGGAAAATTATTCCAGTAAGATTCCTAAAGGTCTTGAAGATGAAATAAGATTGTAAGCTGGACCCTTGGTGCTTCTCATGTATAAATTGATCCTACCACCCATGAACCTCCATCCTGAAAGCAAACATGTGCACATGGTTTGCATTCTAACCTGGCCCACTCAATTTGTAGCCTGACAGACAGTAGGAATGCACACACTAGAGCACTCATCTTGTACACACTCCCTACACAACATAAAACCCCTCAACTCCAGGCCATAATACACCTCTCTTGAGGGCCAGAATTCTTTCTTTTTTTTTTCTTTTTTCTTTTTTTTTTGGTGCTTGGGATCAAATCCATGCTGCATGCTAGCACTCACTCTAACACTTAGCCACATCCCCAACTCCTAGTAAAGCTCTTTTATGCCTGTCATTAATGCATCCTAAATATTCTTTTTCTGTGACAGAAGTCAGTGAAGCTATAACCCATTCTATGGATGGGTGAGTTGAGGTCCCCATCTCCTCTTTGGGGAACATCCTCGGACCACATCCGGTGACAAAACAAGCAGGGAATGGGTGAACTACTGAGACAGAAGACATCTGCAGTAACTACCATATTCCAGGGAGAAACCACAGGAAAACTGTGGTCCTTCTCCCTGCCCCACCATGTCTCCACCAGCAAATGATGAGTGGGGAGTCTGGAATGGCATAGTAGGAAGGCGATGAGGATGGTAGTGTCAGAAAATGACAGTTCAAGTTCCTCTCCCCATTGTGACTAACTGTGGAGATTACACAGAGAGCTTTGGCTGGCCACTCCAGCAGTACTGACTTCCTTTCTCTGCTAGGGTGGTGTGAGAGGTAAAGCCAGCCTCCTTAAGTGGGGAAACCTTCCTTTGCCTCCTGTTTTCTGGATAGAATTGTGTAGGCTTAGAATTAAATATCCATGCTGTTGTTAGAATTCTCCACGAAATAATCTGGGTCTGAAGTCTCTGTTGAAGGAAACCTTAAAATTAAAAATTTAGGGGCTGGGGACATAGCTCAGTGGAATAAGCACCTTCCTAGCAAGCAGAAGGCCCTGAGTTCTATCCCCAGTACTGCGAAAAAAAGTGTAAAATTAAAATTTTATCTTATATAAGTAAAAACCTAAAAGTCTACCCCCCCCAAAAAAAAAGAAATCTTAGAGTGAATAAACCAGTAGGGCAAGATTTCAGGATATAAAATCAATATACAAAAAATTTATATTTCTATATAGTGGCAATGAATACCCCCAAAATAAAAATTAAGACAATGATCCTCCCCAAGCATGGTGTGGCATGGCTATAATCCCAGCACACTAGAAGGCTAAGGCAGGACGACTGCATGTTGGATTCCAGCCTGGAATGATGAAACTGTCCAGTGACCTAGTGAAACTGTCTCAAAAAGTTGGATGGGGGCCTGGATGAGGATATAGCTCACTGTAAAGGTCTTAGGCTCAGTCCCAATTAATGAAAAAAAAATCTCATTTACAATAGCATCAAAAACAATGGAATACTTGGGAATAAATTAATAAGTGAGATCCAAGACTGAAAACTAAAAGTATTGTTGAAAGAAATTAAAGAAACCCAAATAAATGAAAAAGATGACCTATATTCATGAGTTAGAAGGCTTAAATTTGTTAAGATGGTAGTATTCAAATTAGTCTACAGAGTCAACCCAATCTGAAACAGAATTCCAGCTGTGTTTTTAGCTGAAATGGCCAATTGGATCCTAAAAACTGATACAAGAATAGTCAAAACAATCTTGAAAAAAGACAAAGTTGGAGGATTCACACTTTCTAATTTCAAAACATAAAATTATGGTAATCAAGACAATGTATTAATGGCACAAGGATATATTGCCTGTGCAACAAATGGTGCTGGGACAACAATATTCACACGCAAAAGAACAAAGTTGGAATTCTACCTAATACAGTATACAAAAATCAACTTGAGTCTGGGATCAGATATCAGGACAATAGCTCATCAGTCAGCTAATATGGGTGGTGGCCCAGCAAAGGCAGTAGCTGATATCTGTTCCACCAAAATTATTAAAAGAGGCAAACTCAAGAAAGAGCAATCAGACTAATGATTTTAGTGATACAGCAAATTGACCAGCATAAAACTAATCAGTGAGGGAAGTAATAAAGGATCAAGATGGAATATGTATATGAACCAACTCTCCACGATGAATATATTGATTGTATATTACAAACAAGAATGAAAAAAACCTATATAAAAAAAGAATTGATAGCTGGGTGTGGTGGTGCACTACTATAATCCCAGCACTTGGGAGGCTGAGGCAGGAGGATCACTGTGAGTTCAAGGCCAGCCTGGGCTACATAGTGAGTTCAAGGCCAGTCTGAACTACATAGTGAGACCCTGTCTCAAAACAAAACAAAAAACCCAAAAAACAAACAGCAACAACAACAAAAAGCTTTGTTGAACACTGTATGTCAGTATCAAGAGCCAAGGGAAAAATTAAGCTTCTAAATAGAAAAGAAAGATTGAAAAGAGAAGTAACAGTGAAAAAAAAGAAAACTAGGAAGGAAAATGAGATGGCGCTGGTGAAAATATCAGAAATGAGATATAGTCAAGTAATTAAAAAAAGGTCTAATGAGCACAAAGGGGCACTACTTTACTGAGATGATGTATTATCAGATAATTACAAAGTCTAAAATCCTAAAATAACTTTGGAAGATCCTGGAGCCTAAAGAAAACAGATTAGCACAAAACAACAGACAAAACTGAAGGTGAGATAGAGAAAAGAGACAGTCAAAATGAAGTTTCCAGTATGAGAAATGAGGGTGGTTAAATTCTTTTAAGACTGAGGAAGAGGCCAGGCCAAGGACAGGGGAGAGAAAGAGGCAAAGGAAATCCTTCAGTGAACTTGTGTCATTCGTATGGTTATCGAGAAGATAGTGAAAGGAGTGATCAACCATTTCAAACATTGTAATACCAGGGTAAAGAATTAGTGTAATGATAATACAGGCACGCAGGTATAGTATAGTATAGTATAGTATAGTATAGTATAGTATAGTATAGTATAGTATAGTATAGTACAGTATAGTGGGCCAGCAAGTTGTTACTGTAGGACTATCTTAAGACAAAGGTATATGAACATGCTTTCTGGTCTACTTTCCTGGTTGATTGCTGGTTTCCACCACGTTCAGCCTCTCAGTATAAACTTGAATCTCATTTTAGAGGCCCTGAAAGGTAGCACAGAAATGGAAGTTGTAGATGGCACATGAGACAGGTGAAAGAGCCAAATAAGCCCAGTTTCTGACTCTCCTGTACCAACTATGCCACAAACAGACTTCTCTCAACTGATTGATTGCTCACAATTCATACCATGCCTAGTGATATGATTTACATCTAGAATGTCCTCCAAAGGGTCATATGTTCAGAGGTGGGGCTTTGGGAGATGACTGATCACAGCAGCACTGTGTCATCAGTGAATTCATATGATTCCACTGGATTGTGGGTTGTGGAAGAGATCATAGCTGAATGTGATGTTAGGGGGTGGGACTTGGTGGGTCACTGAGGATGTGACCTGCGAGAGGAAATCACCCTCCTCAGTTCTTCCCCTCTCTCGGCTTCCTCACTTTCATGACATGAGCACCTTTCCTCTGCTAGATCCTTCCACCTTGTCCATCCTTCCTTGAATCCAGGCAACTGTGGACTTAATCTTCTAAAAGCCGGGAGCCCAAGTAAACCTCTCCTCCTGCTACTTGTGGGAGTCTGGTACTTTGTCCCAGTGACAGAAAGCAGTTAAGACACTAAGCCTTTTGTCTCACATAAAGAATCTGTTCTCCAATAATTGCAAGTCCACAAAAATACTGGAAGAAGTAATCTTCAAGTGCTGTCTAGAGACTTTTCCACCATTTTATCTAACTGGGACTCAGAACATTGGTTTGTGTTTAAGTAATCAATGTTTTCCTCCATTCAGGTTGCTTTAACAAAATGTCCTAAACTGACATCTTGTAAAAATAGAAATTTATTTCTCACAATTCTAGAGGTGGGAAGTACAGGGTCAAGGCCCTGACAGATTTGTTGTTTATGAGGGCTTTTCCACCAGTTCATAAATCATACCTTCTTGCTGTGTCCTCATGAGACAGAAGAGGCGAAGGATCTGGCTCAGGCCTCTTTGATAAGGGCACTAATTCTATTCATCTGAATTCTGCCCAATTACTGAATCACCTCACGAAGGTCCCAGCTCTTAATGCCATTACCTTGAAGATAAGAATTTCAGTGCATTAATTTTGGGGGGCTGCCATGTGGGGGCACAGATGTCCAGACCACACCACTTAGAAGTAAAGAAGAGATGCCATCTACTCCCTGTGAAATGGAAAGAATCATGTCTGTACCTGATGAGACAGAAGTCAACTACTTCCTCCAGAAATATGAGAATGAGAAGAGCTTATTTTTTGATGAAGAAATTAAATCTATAGAACAAGGATGAAAGACTCATATACTGATTGATCTGATAATGGTTCACATTAGGGAATCAATGATTGGAATTTAAACAAGATGTTGATTGTAACTCAACTCACCGTGCCTCGCTTGAGAAAACAACCTGAAGAGCATCAAATGAGCAGCTACATATCTGAAGCAAAACTTGTGGGAGAAAAATCTTTGGCAGCTATTCTTCCACCAGAATATTAATATCTAGAATATATGAATTCAAAAAATTTAATAAGAAAACCTGCCTAAATAATCCCATCAACAAGTGGGCAGATGTATTAAACAGACACTTTCTCAACAGAAGTACAAATGGCCAGTATATGTAAAAAATATTCACTATCTTTAGCTATCAGTAAAATGCAAATCCAAATTAAAGTGAGATTCCATCTCACCGAAGTCAGAATGGTTATAATCAAGAATACAAAAAAATAGCCGAGTGTGGTAACACGCACCTCCAGTCCCAGTACTCAAGAGGCTGAGGCAGGAGGATTGTCATGAGTTTGAGGCCAGCCTGGACTACATAGTGACTTCAAGATCAGCTTGAACTACATGGTGAGACCCTGTCTTAAATTAAAATAAATAAATAAATGAATAAATAGTAGCTAGAATGTGGAGCAGGAGGAAAAGGATCCATTTTACACTCTCGGTGGGAACGTAAATTAGTGCAGCCACTATGGAGATCCATATGGAGTTTCTTCAAAGAACTAAACATAGACATACCATTTGATCCAGCTATTCCACCCTCAGTATGTTCCTGAAAGAATGAACATCAACATTTTATAGAGAACCTTGCAAGCACATGTGTACTGCAGCACAATTCACATAGGTATCAATGGCAACAGCCAGTCAGTGACAGCAAAACTCTTACAGCTTTCTTTCTTTTCTTTCTTTCGTTTTCTTTTTTCTTTTTTTTTTTTTAGAGCTTTCAATGATAACAAACAGCCGGCTGTGGCAGGCGTGCAAGAGGTTCACCACCACTGGCCTAGGTGCTTCTTAACAGATGAATAAAGGAAATAAGGTATCTGTAATCCATGGAATATTATTCAGCCATAAATAAAAATAAAATTGTGTCATTTACAGGAAAGTAGATGAAACTGGAGCTGATCATATTGAGTGCAATAAGGCATATACAAAGTCAAATAACACATGTTTTCTCTCATAAGTAAAATCTAAAAATAAATAAATGTAGAAGGGAGACTGAGCGAGGAAAGGAGATTGGGGAGGGGGAAGCAGTAATTGGAGCAAATGAAAGTATGTTATATGCATGTACAAATATGCAAAACCCACTATTTCTATTTCGAATATGCACAAATATGTGTACATACATTTGAACTTGCTAAAGTTATCAATGATATTATTATCGTATGTCAGTGTGTATCAACATGATATATCAGTGCTAATGTGATGAACAGGATTTATGAGTACAAGAGGATGAAAATAAACACAGCCATAAAGGTAGGTAATTGCTTCTGGCCAGCATCTGTCCGCTGGCAGTTGGAAAAGTATGTGTTGCTGCTGTTATTTTCTTAAACTTGAGGGTTAATGTTCTCAATGTTTCTTTTTTAGTTCTGGGAATCAAAACTCATGGCCTCAGCACAAGCTAAGCAAGAGCTCCACTACTGGGCTACACCTCTAGGTCTGAAATCTGAACACAAATAATGTTAAATTTGCAAAGTTCCCTCAAATATGCTTCCTGATAGTTCTACCTTGAATGCATTAAATATTTCAAATTTAATTCATTTTATATAAATGTCCATGCAGTTAATACTTACTTACAAAATATTAACACTTATTGACTAAAACTCGTTTTATTCAAGTGAAATTGTATAAACTCTTCAAAATAAGACTTTTTTCATAAGAAGAAAGAAAAACTTGCCATAGAAGGAAATTGTTAATTATCCCGTCTGTATGCACCAGTGGCTTTAGAGAAGGCTTAATTTTCTTGTCCCTTCCATCTTACCCTCCATAGTCTATGGTGGGTACCCTGTGTCAGAGGTTTGTTGTTTCTCCTCATCCAATCATTACTGTAGTGGTAGCCATGATATACAAAACATTGCCCCAATATTTTTTATCTTCTTGTTTTTTTATCCCATGTCAGAAAGTATAATCTACTAGCTACCTGCATTTCTTCTATTTAAATTTTTATGATACAGGTAAGGATAACAAGGAATCAGTTTTTCTACCATTTCTCCATGTTATTGACAAATTATCAGAAAAGTTCCCAAAGTTAAATATTTGTTTTGAAGATAGAATATGAATGACAAGATTATGTAACTACACTATGCCCAATAGGAGTGGTCAGAAATAGCTCCAGATGTAAAAGTATACAGATGGCTAAGTAACCATTGACTAGTAGGCACTGATTTTCCACAGAAGTTTCTACTATCAGCGATAAGTGTGCTTTCCTTCTTAGCTCCTCATTTCTCTTCTGATTTCTGTCACTGATTTCAGTCACAGCCTTTTTAGAAACCCGGTTGTAGGCTGCAATCACTTGCCAATTCCTTAGAGTCTGAACATTTTTCTGCTTGTCCCATCGTTATGGGGAAAGGAACCTGCTTTGTAAAATTTCACAGCTGAAGGTCTTCACTTGCATAAATGTTACTATTTTGTTTGTGATGAGTAAATTCTATAAATACTATCTGCCTTAAGTCCTTTTCAGGGACCAATACGGGATATAAATAACTTCTACACATGCGGATCTGATTTATTTCCCTTATGAGTATGATCTCTAGTTGCATCCATTTACCTGTAAAAGCCTCAAGTTTATCTTTCTTTAGAGCTGAGTAATACTCCAGTGTATAAAAATACCACAATTTTCTTATCCACTCCTTAGTTGACGGGCATTTGGGTTGTTTCCAAGATTTTGCTACCCCACATGAGTAAACACAGTGTTGTTTCCCTAGTGTAAGAACCTGAAAAAGTGAATAAAACTGAAAGGTACAATCACTATTGTTCTTATGTTTTGTGTCTGCATGTTCCCCCAAATCCTCATGCAGTTATGGGGTGGCTTTTAAAGTTTATGACTGATCCATGATCCAATGCTGGGATTATGGGTGTGAGAGCTACACCTGCCCTAGGGCAGATAGTTTGCTAGAATTATGGATGTGAGACCTATACCCTCCCTAGGGCAGATAGTTTGTATATGTAAGGGAGAGAAAGAGGCTGCTGGCTGCCATTCCTCCCTTCCTGTGCTTGTTGTTTTGCTATGTATCACCACCATGAACTTTACCCTCTGCCATGTGCCACTCTGCCTCAGAACCAGCCAAATATGGACTGAAACCTCGAAAAACTGTAAGCTAAATAAACCTTTCCTTCCTTCATTTTGGATGTTGGGTATTTTGTCTCAGCAGTGAGAAAAAAGTAACCAAGACAATTGTGAAAGGGAAAACAGCTACTAAATAGCAAAGAAGAACTGGGATGAGGAAAAGAAAGAAGATAGCTAAGATAATTGTTTCACTAATTTTTATTGTTTTATTGAAAGGAACAGTTAATGTTTAATTATTTGATAAATCTCGCATGCCTATATCTGATAATCTGAGCAACTACTTTGAAGAGGACAATAAGGAAAACAAACAACCATTGTTGATTTCCTATTACCTTGTTTTGAAATTCTGTATCATTTCTATACTTTTTGGGTTGCTTTGTTTTTGTTATTTCGTTTTTCTTCTTTTCTCTTTAAAATAAGAAATAAATTCTACTCTTATTAGGCTAAAATTACAATTCCCCACTTCTTATCCTTGTACTCTGCTTTGCTTCTCATTGTACCCTATATCACTATTTGTCATTCTTTTTTTTTTAATTTTAAAAGTAAAACAATGAAAACATTAGGAAACAGACACAAAGTAGACCAAGAACAGTACAAAAACTGAATTACAGATAAGATGACAGGGAATTAATAATGGTTGTTGTATTACATATTGATAACTTCAAAGTGTATGTTCAGGATAATGCATATAGACATACAAGATGGATCAAACAACTAATGATTAACTGTTTCTTACAATAAAGAATCATGAGACAATAGTGCAACCATGTTAGCCATCCTGCATATACAAACATACATACATACACAGCTATCCCTTTCTTCCTTTTCTCCTTCCCCTCATCCTATTTGCTCTTTACTTTTGAGCAGTTTCCTTTCATGCCTCCTAATTTATATTCCCACTTTCAGGTTCTTACAGTAGTGATACAATACACTGTTTGCACATGCACATCTGATTTATTTTTATTTATTTACTTATTTATTTATTTATTTTTATTTATATATGAGTATGGTCTCTAATTGTGACAATTTGCCTATAAAAGCCTCAAGTTTTTCTTTCTTTATAGCTGAGTAATATTCCATTATGTAAAAATGCCACAGTTTTTTTATCCAGTCCTCAGTGGATGGACATTTGGGTTGCTTCCACGATTTAGCTATTACAAATTGCGCTGCTATAAACATGGGTGCACATATATCACAGTGATAACACATTTTCACACCTTCTGAGAAAATATCCAGAAGAGGAATAGCTGGGTTGTATGGGACTTCTAGATCTAGGATGCTGAGGAATCTCCAAACCGATTTCCACAGTGGTTTCACCAGTCTGCATTCGCACCAGCAGTGCATAAGAGTTCCTCTTTCTCCGTAGCCTCACCAGCATTTGTTATTGGTTGATTTCTTAATGCTGGCCAGTCTTACTGGGGTGAGATGAAATCTCAAAGTTGTTTTCATTTGCATTTCTCGAATGACTAAAGATGTAGAACATTTTCTCATACATTTATTTGCCATTTGTATTTCTTTATCTGAGAAGTGTGTATTCATCTCAGATGCCTATTTCCGGATTGGGTCTTTGAATTTGGACAGCTTCATGCTTTTTAATTGTTTGCATGTTCTAGATAGCAGACCTTTGTCTAAGGGACAGCCAGTTAGGATTTTTTTCCCAACTTGTGGATTTTCTTTTTACTCTGCTGGTGATTTCTTTAGATATGCAAAAACTTTTCAGTAAGATGTGCTTCCAGTTTTTCATTCTTTGAAGTGCTTCCCTTGCAGTTTGGTTTTTGTTCATGAACTCTCTGCCCACACCTATGTCTTCAAGATTTTTGCCTGCCTTCTCATCCAATGGATTTAGTGTTTCTGTTTTAATATTGATATCTGTGATCCATTTTGACTTGAGTTTGGTGCATGTTGATAGACTTGGGTTTATTTTCAGTCTTTGGCAAGAGGCAAGCCAGTTTTTCCAGCACCATTTATTAAAGAGGCTATCTTTTTTCCAGTGAGCTTGATTGGCCCTTTTGTTGGATATTAGGTGGCTGAGTGTGTTTGTGGTTGTGGCTGCATCTTCCATTGATCCTCAGGTCTGTTTTACAGCCAGTACCAGGTTGATTTCTTTCTTTTTTTTTTTTTTTT
>PVLD010036127.1:0-11218 GCA_004027595.1 Dinomys branickii | reverse complement strand
TTTTTTTTTTTTTTTTTTTTTTTTTTTTTTTTTTTTTTTTTCTTTTTTTTTTTTTTCTGTTGCTGAGAGGATAAACTGTCTGACTAAATTTGCATGTCTGTATATGGGTCCATACATCTACAATTCGAAGATATCAATGGAGAAAGTAACAACTACTGTTGAGACCATATCACCTTGTCTATAAATTAGTTGTGATTGTACTATTTTCTATGATAATGGGTGTCTGTTTGTCAATATGTTTTTGTACTTTTATGTTTCTAAAATAAAAAAAAATAAAAAAAAATAAAAATAAAAGAAAATTAAATTATGGTTAGGAAAGAAACCCGGAGAGCTGGGGATATAGCTCAGTGGTGTATGCACCTGCCTGACAAGGTCCTGAGTTCGAGCCCCAGTACTGCAAAAAAAAAATAATAATAAACAGAAAAAAAAGAAACCCAGACATCCATGTCTTTCTTATCCTTCCCGCCACAATTAAGTTGCAAACAGCCCAGGTCTGTGGACAGGTGGAGAAAGATCTGAAGCACAGCTGTGGATGCAATGGCAACGGTACTGATGAGCCTGGAGACCCTGTATCATAGGTAACAGCTCGAGGGAGATTGACAAATACCACAAAATGTTCCTTGCAGGAGGGATCTTAAACCTCACCTTCACAGAGAAAGGCACAGTGGCCACCGCCAGGCACAAGAGAAGGTGGGAATGGGGAACTGGTGTCAGAGGACACTCATAGCTGGTTATGCATGGGGAGTACGTGCTGGAGACCTCACGTGGAACATTGTGACAATTATGAGTTTCTGTATTCTATACCTGAAGTTTGCTAAGAATGTGTGTCTTCAGTATTCTTACTGCAAAACAATACATGAGCTGTCAGATGTGGTAATGATCTTCACTACGGCAATCATCTTACCGGGCATACTAACAACACACATCACATGGTTCACTTGGAACGTGTACATTGTTATTCAATTATACCTTGCAAAACTACACAAAATAAAGTGAAATGGGAGCTTTTCACGTGTATGTTGTCTGATTTTTCTACCTTTCTCTAGCACGCTGTTCACATCATTGGCCCATTATTTTTTGAACCCAAGGAGAATGAGCCTTTGCAAAAAGACAAAAACTCGCAAATTCTAGAAAGATGTGGAAAAATGTGAAAATGTGCACACATTTAACAGCTATGATTGTTGTATTTAGGAATGTGAATTAGCATGACCACCATGGAGAACAGCGTGGGGGTGGCTCACAAAATTAAAGAGATCTACCATGTGATGCAGGAGTACTGACACTGGGTATTGTCTACAGCATGTCTGTCAGTTCTCCGGGCCTGTGACATAGTACATGAGGAAAACAACTTACAAGGATGAGAATGTTCATTTGGGCTCATTTATTCAGTGGTTTCAATCCACAGTCTGCTTCCTGTTTGGAGGCGCCTCAGTGAGGCAGAAATGGAGCCGTAAATCACCGTGGATGAGAAGCATGAAGGAGAACAGTGCTCCTGGGCACCCACCAGTGACCCAGCTTCCACGCCTGGGCCACATTCCACCACCTCCCCACAGCTCCACGGGCAGTAAGTACGCCACAGGGCTTCTGTGGACCACTCAAACCACAAGTACAAATGCAGAGATCTCAGCAGATTATAAAGACACTGGCACTCCACTGTTTATGAAGACTATACACAAGAAACAAGCTATGCACCTATATAACGTGTCCACTGTTGAAAGAACAGACGGAGAACTATGGCATAAACACTCAGTGGGATACTATACAGCCACACATATGACAACACTCCATCATTTGAGGCATTTTTCGCATGAAACTGGAGGCCATAATGGGAAGAGATACAAGCCAGACAGAGGACAGGAAAGGCCACGTGGCTCCTGCGTGTGCGTGCCGTACACAGGTGGAGCTCTTGGGACTTTCAGTGAGATGCGCAGAGACTGGCATGGGACAGTGGGCCGGGATGAGGACAGGTTGCTAAACAGGAGCCCAGTCACAGCAGAGAGAAGGCGGGAGCACTGCTGCAGTAATACCCTCGGAGTTCGCGGAGAGTGGGGGCAGCTATCAGTGCTGTATTTTGTTATCCAAAACAGCCGTAAGGGAAAAATCTGTGGCTCTTCAATCAAAGAGATGATGAACTATGAGTTGTCCATAACTGAAGAGCCTTTAGTTGATCAACGCACAGGTGTAAATGGAGGAAACGTCACGTGTAGAGAGATGCACAACTAGTGGTGAAGGCAAACATAAAAAGAATAAAAAGAAAACAAATAAAAACTGTTTTTAAACATCTATGATGTTTAAAAATGTGGGACAAAACACTATGTGCACCAGTGGTTTTAAACTCAAAATGAAATCAAACCTGTCTGCAGCACAAAATACAAGGTAGCAAAAGAGGTACTTGCATGGCTATGCTTATGCTTTCAGTCACGCACAGGATTTGGAATCGAACCCAGAGGTGTTGTACCAGTGAGTTACATGCTCAGTCCTTCCAATATTTGTATTTTTCCACATGTTCTCACTAAGTTGCTCAGGCTGGATTTGAATGTGTTATTCTCCTGCTTCATCCTCCTGAGTAACTTCGATTACAGGATTGTGTCACTAAGTCTGGAAAATGTTTGTATTTTAATACCTCCAGCAGCACGCTAAAGTGATAATATTACTTTCAGGGGAATTCAACTTTATAGTATACCGAGCAGTTGATATACTACAAAAAGTAATACTGACACTAAGAAATTTCACGAACTTCAAATCCAGCAGACTATTGAAAACAGTAAGATAAATGAATTATTTTATAGTGCAAAGATTCTCATTTTGATGGAAATGACAGTTTTTAGTGACAGTTCACCCTTGTTTTCTCCCTCAGCCAACCTCTTTCAGGCCTCCACTCTGGTTCCTGCTCTTTCTTCCCCACATCTGTCACGCTGATGCTCCCTGGGGACCCTGACCTCTCTCCATGTGAAACTGGAGTCTCAGCCTCTCTGCACTCAGCCACCAGCACCTGGGCAGGCTCTAGGGACCCGGAACCACAGAGAGACAATGGGCTCTTCCCTTTGTCACACCCGTGCTACATTTCATCCAGCAGGGTCGGCAGAGGGGGAAGCTGGTGGAGATGCTGAGATGCCGCACTGAACCTCAGCTGCAGACATCTAATTGGGTGACTCCTTCTCCAAGGTGGGCTTGTACCTGCTCATCATGGTGTGGGGAAGTCAGTGTGGCAAAGAACGAGCTCTAACCAAGCCAGGCAGTTTTACCTTCACCAGGGCGCAGAGGTGAGGGCGCAAAAAACCACACAGCTTCAGAGCTTCTCAATCTTCTGATGAAGAGATTTGTCTAAGTTGGCGGTGTGCAGCTCCACATGTAACTAGCCATGATGGTCACCTACACCCCTGTCACTGCGAGTGCTCTGCTACTCAATGACCTTAAAAGCTAAGAGGGGTTGGGTCTGGTCAGCAACTGCTTGGGAATCCATGAAAGACTTGAACATAACTCCCCTGTGAGAGGCATCTGGCGCCCTGGAACACAACCCTTGATAGGGAGCCCTGAGAACAGTATGATGTGGCCACGGGCCATTTCACTTTTAATTTTTTCAGGATTTGTCCTTATTTTCAATCAAATAGACTTCCCAGGGCAACATGATTGCAAAGACAATTAATGATAAGCACGAAAGTCCCTCTGGACTGCTCCCTTTTACAATCTTAGCCCTGAGCTAATCACGTGCCTGGAGCAGCCCAGGGCTCAGAGCATCCAGGCCGGGACTCTCAGGAGACCCCAACTCAACAAACCCCCTCTCCTGGCTGCGCTCAGGGACTGCAGCTCTCTGTGGGTTGAACCTAAGACCTGAAGGAAGCTGCGTCTCTGAGCCTGGACCCAATCTGCCCATTGCCAGCTCTTCCCCTACAGTTTCGCCTCTCACTATGAAGGTAAATGAGGGGAGGTTTAGTTACTGTGGGCCACGTGTGCTAACCCTGGAGTTTCCTCCTGTTCTGAGGGAAGTAGATGAGAGAGGTCAAGGTAAGTATTACCTGTGGGCAGGTGTGGGAGCGGAGCTTGGGTGAGGCTATGGAAAGAACCAAGCTGTTCCGCTGTGAGTAACCGAGGACCTGTGAGTTTATTTTGGCCAGTGTAAAATAGCTGTTACAGACAAACCAGCATCCAGGGCAGGCCAACATGTAGTCATGACTTGGAAATGCTGACAATTCTAAATTTGTCCCTGTACATTACATACGTATGTGGAATGAGCGCCCAGGGCCATGTACACAGGAAAGATTAAAAATAACATAATAACAAGTTTTTCTTCATTTCATTTTCTTTATTTGTTTTTGAAGGTTGGGGAATGATCAGAGGTCGCTGCTCACACTAGGGAAATGCTCTGGTGCACAACTATGTCCTCAGCCTAAATAGATTTTTAAATGCTTGAACATTTGCCCCGGCACTTCCGGGATGCTCCCAGGAAGAAGGTGAGGCGAGAGAGTGATAGCAGTGGTGTCAGAATTCACATCAATACTTGGAGGCGCAGCAGGGGAGCCAGGGGTCCGTGTGGAGGAGCACACGCTGGTGCGGCTGTTGCAGGAGACAGGTTACTCAGAGCCGGTGCAGGAGGCAGAGCAGCGGCCGGCTGTGCATGGGCATGGCCAAATGTAGTGCCCTTCATAGCAGGTGGAGACAGGAGGTGCAGAGGCTGAGTTTGGGGGCAGGAAGCTGGGGACCATGGAGCCCATGTCAGTGGCAGCCTGAGTGTGACATCGGGATGTGGAGATCCCTACAGGCTGAAGTGAGGACCACAGACCCTGGAGATCACTTGAACAGATTTCCAGGAGAATGGACTAGGCTGGCCACCTCTGGAGATGGGATTGCCCAGTGGTAAGTCTGACACTAGGGCAACAAGGGAAGCTAGGAACATGTTCATTCTTGGATTTCATAAATAACAGGTTCACACTATTCCCAAATATTTGTGACACAAGTAACCCAAATGTTCACAACTCAGTCTATGCACAGAGAAAATATTTTTTGAAAGCTTGTCTTTCAGTGCCTGGTTTTTTAGCTGAACAGAATGACACTCAGGTTTATCCACCTGTCCCAGATGACGAGGCTTCCTCTCTTTTCATGGCTGGATGCTGTTATAACGAATGTACCTACCACATTTCTTCATCCACCCTTCCACTGACGCACACTCAGGTCAGTTCTCTGTCTTCTGTATTTTAAATAGTGCTACAAAGGACGGCAGATAACTCTCCAACATCCACCCTCACTTCCTTGGTTATGTTCTCCTCAGTGGGAGTGACTGACCTGCACTGGGCAGGTATAGTTGAATTCATGTTATTTTCCCCAGTGGCTGCACTAATGCACACTCCACCAACACCAGGTCTAGATCCGCTTTCCTGTGCATCCCTGCCCACATTTCCTACCATTGTCTTTTTCACACCAGCCACTCACCACGGCGAGGAAAGAGACAATGACGCATGCTCGGACTCAAATTTGGAATCTGAAAAAAGTGGATTTTTTGAAGTACAGAGGAGAATGGCGGTGAACAGAACTGAGTAGTTGTGGAGGGACAGGGTTAGAGATGCTGGTCAGTGGGTGCTAACATAGAGATCAGAAGTTCAAGAGTTTAGATTCATGAAACATGCTAACAAAGTAGATATTTGTGGGAGTCAGTGGTCTGTCCATGGTCCCCAGGAGAAAACGGTGAGAGGATACAGAAAATAAAGACAAGAGACAATAGCCAAGGTCAGGGGGAGTCACTTCTTACCTGATGAGCACGAGGACTGACTCCGAACAGTAGGAGCATTTATTTTATACACTCATAACATGAGAGATAGTGTTGCCTAGTGACTAAGACTAAGTAAGACTAAGACTGTAATTGTCCATGCAGGATACCTTTATCAATGCTGAGGCAGCTTGACTGCCTGAAGTCCCCTGGATCTAGCCCACCCTCAGACACATGACCAGCAGCAAAACTCCAGCCGCTCCCAACAGATATTAAATATTATGACAAAAACAGATTATGATGTGAATAATGCATATTATAATTAGCTACATTTACCACCCCACCATGCACACATACCTTCAAAACATCATATTTACATATATATGTATATATATATATATATATATATCTGCATCAACTTAAGAAAATACACTTGAAAATATGTAATATGTATCTATCAAAAATTAACCTTCCATAGGTTTTTAATGTCCTTTCATACTGAAAATATTTTCCAGTGTATTTGTCTCTCTCCAAAGTGTGTTCAGGTAAAAATATGATATCCACATAACATTATCTCATACATCTGCAAATCCCCAAGGAGCTGCTGCCTAGCAACCTGCAGACTCCAGCTCTTCTCCCTGTGAGATAGTTTTGTCTTCTCATGTGATTTCTCTGTAGGAAAGAATTTTCTTTCTGTCTCATAATTTGACTACTTTTAAGACAATGATACATTGTGTATTGACAATTATTATTCCCTTATTTTCTCATGAAATTTTGTTTCATTTTTTCATAAAATTAACTTTTTTAATAAAAATAGAAAAATATCCAATTGTTAAATACTGTCTAACCAAAAAAATGCAGAAACCAACGAGAACTGGCATGGTAGCTCTAGAATTTTCATAGTCTGGACGTTATTTCTTAAGAATTTTTCATTCATTCCAGAATCAAGTTCCCCTCTCCTGTAAGGGGCAACTGCACATAAGGCAAAAACCAACCCCAGACTCTGCTTCCACAGCGCACAGCCTGGTGACTCTGCCTGCAGCTCTGTTCCTGCAGATCGGTGCATCCTTAGGGTGGCAGTGGGGAGGGTCAGGCCCTGGCCTCAGGAGATTCTGGCTGAGCCCAGGCTCTGATGCTCTACTCTCCCTTGCAGAGTGTCCAGTGTCTTTGTTCATAAGTATCACAAACATACACTAGTAAAAAAAAAGAAAGGAAAAAGCTCTATTTCTCCTCAAAATCTCTCCCTTTCCTCCAAGCCTTAGACACAGAGGCCATGGAAAGGGACAACGTGAGTCTTCCCAGCACTTTTGTGCTGCTGGGCTTCTCAGAGTTCCCGTGGCTGGAGATGCCCCTCTCCGCAGTGGTCCTGGTCTCCTACATCCTCACCCTGGTGGGAAACAGCTCCATCATCCTCCTCTCCCTGGTGGACCCCAGACTCCGGACACCCATGTACTTCTTCCTGTGCAACCTCTCTCTGCTGGACCTCGGTGTGACCTGCACCACTGTGCCCCAGCTGCTGGCCAACCTGTGGGGACCAGACAAGACAATTGCAGCCTGGGGCTGCATCATACAGGTCTGTATTTTCAGCTGCACTAGCTGCACTGAATGTGCCCTGCTGGCCATGATGGCCATTGATCGTTATGTGGCCATCTGCCGGCCTCTCCGGTACAGTCTTATCATGCATCCCGCAGTGTGTGTGCAGATGGCTGCTGTCTGCTGGTGCAGTGGCCTGGCCAATTCCCTGCTCCAAGCCACACTCACCCTCCAGCTTCTCTTCTGTGGGCACCACATCCTGGACCACTTCTTCTGTGAGGTTCCTGTACTCATCAAGCTGGCTTGTGGGGACACCACTACTAATGAGCTTGCCTTCACATTCCTATCAATCCCATTTGGAATGGCTCCTCTTCTGCTGGTGATCATCTCCTACAGCTTTATTGCCAGGGCTGTACTGAAGCTGCCTTCAGCAGAAGGCAGGCACAAGGCACTCAGCACCTGCAGTTCCCACTTGATGGTGGTCACCCTGTACTTTGGGCCGGGGATGTATTTGTATCTCCAGCCTTCAGCCAAGAGTTCCCAGGCCAAGTTCATGTCCTTCTTCTACTGTGTGATCACCCCACTGCTCAATCCACTCATCTACACCCTAAGAAACAAGGATGTGAAGACAGCGTGGAAGAGGATTCTGCAATCCCAGGGTGGGCTGAGGTCTTTAACAACCAGATGATCTCTCCCTGCCTCTTGAGCAGTCACATGCATACAGTAATGAATACTTGCTTACCATGTCTACTTTTCCAAATTGTTAACTATGAGCTCTGAGAAAGCATTCCCACTTCTCTAGGCCAACACTTAGATGACTGTGGAAACCCTTTGAACTATGAAGATCTATCATCTTCAGTCTAGCAGACAGCCGTTGTGCTCCCCTCAACCCTCCATGTGTGTCTGGCCTCTGTAGACAAAATGTACAGCATGGTTTATACATCTTCAGACTTATGGGAAACATGATATTTAATGCTTTGTTCCTTCCTCTTTTCTTTATCCTTCCATCCTCCCATTTTAACATAATTACCATGACTTACTAATTATACAGAACAATGATTTTCATGTCCTAAACTAAAACTAAAATGGATCAAGGACCTCAATATTTAAAAAGAAACAATGTCCTGGAGATAGAAGAGGGACAACTCTTGGGTAGAGGGACCTATGGAGGGCTGTCTGAAAAAAATCCCAATAGCACAAGAAATCATACTGAGAACCAACAAGTCGAATTATAGAAAAATAAAAAACTTCTGCGCAGCAAAGGAACCAATCACCAAAATGAAGGGACAGCCTACAGAGCAGGAAAAATTTATCAACTATTCCTCAGACAGAAAGTTAACATCTAGAGTATACAAGAACTCAAAACAATTAGACTACCCCAAATAAAAGACTCACTGAGAAAGTGAGCATCCAAAATAAATACACATTTTTCAGAAGAAGTACAGTTGGCCAATCAATACATGAAAAATAGTTTCACATCATTGGCCATCACAGAAATGAAAATTTTTGCACACTTGAATTTGGTAATCAGAATGACTGACCTGAAACACTATGGTGGATAAGAACCATTCTTGAATTCCTATCTTGTATGGTAAAACTCTCCATCATTTCCAATGTCTTAATTTTTTATTACTATGTTTTATTCGTTACTGTCTTTGATTGTTTGATCAATCTTACATTCTTATGTCTAGTGGACTGAGCAACTTTGTTGAAGATAACGGTTTGTAATATAGCAACCATTGTAAATTTGTATCATTTTGTTTTGAGGTCATGTATCATTTTTGTTGTTTTTGTGTTTTTTGATTTTGTCTACATTTTTGTTTTGTCAGTTTTTAATTTTTAAAATAGAAAAGATTAAACCTACACTAAGAAATCCCCAAAACAATGGCTATTATTAAAAATATCTACTAATAAAAAGGGCTAGTGAGAATATGGGGTAAAGCGGACACTACTACATTTTGATGGGAATGTAAACTAGTACAACCCCTGTGGAAATTACTGTAGTGATTTCTGTAAAAACTAAAAGTAGAAATTCCATATGACCTTGTTATCTCCTCCTTCAATATTTTTCAAAAGAGTCAAAATCATCATATTTCAGGGATACATACACACCCATGTTTATAGCAATATTATTTATAATAGCTAGATCTTGAAGTGGTGTGTATGTCCATCAGTAGATGAGTAAATGAGGAAAATGTGGTGTTTATATGCAATGGAGTATTACTCTCACACCAAGGAAGATAAACTTGAGGCATTCATAGCTAAACGGATGCAACTTGAGAGCATAAACTCAAGTGAAATAAGTCAGACACACAAACTTAAAGGCTTCATGGCACACAAATAATTAGCAAAATAAAGAGCAAAAGAAGATAGGTAAATAGGAAGTAGGAAAAAGTTAAAGTAATTCTCTAAATTCCATGGTATTAAAAATAGTTCAATATGCTCATTCAATTCACTCATACTGCTAGTTTCCCTTATGTCATTGAAAAGAAATTTTTGTGCTATCATCTCTTTGTTCCTTCTTTGTAAGGGAGAACTTTTGTGTCTCTAAGTAACTACTTTGAAGATAATGACAGTGTACTGACTTTTATCCTCTTTTTACTTTCTCATGAAATTTTATTTTTTCATAAAATAAAGCATGGATTTCACGGTGGTATTTCTCTGATGCCTCTTGTGACCACTGAGCACATCCGTCTTCCTTGCTTCCCTTCCTGCTGCCAGCTCTTCCATTCAGCACCTTTGCCTCCCTGAATAGCTTTATCACAAGATGAGATCTCAGCTGTTGATTTTTTGTATTCTTTCTCATGCAAAATAAAAAGGCAAGGCTGGGGTAATCACAATCCCTGATTTGAAATTATACTACAAAGCTGCTGTAATAAAAACAGCATGCTACTGGGAAAAAAATAGACCAAAAGACCAATGGAACAGATTAGAAGTTGCAGAAACCACTCCAGACATACTCAGCCACCTGATCTTTGACAAAAGGATAAAATACATTCACTGGGAGAATCACAGCCTCCTTAATAAATTGTGCTGGGAAAACTAGCTTTCCACATGCAGAAGATTGAAAATATTTTTAAGACAACTTCAAATTTTCGTATGTTCCGGACGAAATCAATGAGTAATGTACTGAGATTGGCACAGTGACTAAACAGCCTGCTTCTGTTTCCAAGATCTTATCTTTCTGAAGCAGAGGGATTTCTGATGTGACAACTATCAAAACATTCCATGTATTAATTTTAACCAATTCATTTGAGTTCGCAAAAGTTACTTTACTTTATTTTGTTCTTAATTCTCTGAGTTCATTATATGTTCTGGATCTCGTATCCTTGTCAGATGAGCAATTCACAAGTATTTTCTGTCATTGTGTACACTCTCTTAATTATTCCAGAATATTTTAGTCTGATATTGCCCCATTTTATTTTTTGCTTTGGTTGCCTGAGCATTTGTACTGGTTTCTAAAATATCCATGCCCAGACAATGTCAGAGAGTCCTTACCCCACTTCCTCTCACTGTCTTTATAATTTCTTCATTTACAGTGAAGCCTTTAATCCATCTTCAGTTCATTTTTATACATGATGTGATACATGAGTCGATTTCTGGTTTCTGACATCCAGTTACTTGGTACCACTGAAAGAAGACCATATCCTTCCTTGTATGTGTTTCTCCAATTTGTCAAAATCACACAACTGTAAATGTACGCACTATGTTTCTGCTCTCCATTCAGTTCCATTGCATTATGTGCTAATTCCATGATGATACTAAGTCTTTCTCGTTACTCTCTCTCTCTCTCTGTAGTATGTTTAGAAGCTGGGAAATGCAAATTCACTGCACAGTGAGACCTCATCTCAATCGCAGTGGCCACAGTAGAAAGACGAAAACTTCTGAGCACTGATGAAGAAAATGTGACTATAGAGACGTGAGCTACTAGAGCCCTTATGGAAACAGCATGAAAGTTCCTTGGAAATTTAAAGTAGAAACAAT
>PVLD010036126.1:0-11219 GCA_004027595.1 Dinomys branickii | reverse complement strand
TTCTTTTTTTTTTTTTTTTTTTTTTTTTTTGGCGGTACTGGGGATTGAACTCAGGACCCTGTGCTTGCTAGGCAGGCGCTTATTTCACTGAGCTATATCCCCAGCCCGAGACGCACGTAGAGATTGTAGTGTTAAGTGAGACAAATCAGGTGCACAAGCTTAACTATCACATGGCTTCTCTAGTAGGAGACCGAAGCTAGAAAGAAAGAGTGAATAAAAGACGGCTAATAGGAAAAGGGAGAAGAGCAGAAATGGAAGAGCAGGGGGGCGGGGGTAGGAAAGAGCGAGCGTGCTGTGCGCGCTCCGGACAGTACCACAGGAACGTACTTGTGCAAAAGACCTGGCGGTCTCACTAAGGAGAATCAAGAGCGACGCTAAGCCAGGCGCAGTGGCACGCGCAGTTCCAGCTGCTTGGGAGGCTGAGGCAGGAGACTTACTTAAAGTCAGGAGTTTGAGACGAGCCTAAAGAACATACGAAGACCCTATCTCAAAAAAGGGGGTGTTGGGTGTTTTTGTTTTGGTTTTGTTTGGGGTTTTCTTTTTTTGAGACAAGGCCTCACTTTATGGTTGAGGCTGGCCCTGAATTTACCATGTGGCCCAGGCTGACCTCAAATGCACGGAGATCCTTCTGCCTGAGGCTCTCGAGTGCTGGCGTTACGTGCGCGCTCCGCCACCCTGGCAAGTAGGGCATTTTGTGGGAGACAGGAGACCAGACTGGGCTGTGAGTGGTAAGAGCAGAGGGCGCCGGGAGAGGCTGGTCCCAGAGGCGGCACCCCGCTCCCCCGGGCGCAGGCCTCGCGGTATCACGGTGTGTCCACCTTGGGCTCCGTGCAGCTTCCTCCGAAGCCAGACGAGTCATGCCTCGCTGTCTGTTTCCCTGCAGAAATACTGCTGACCCGCAGGAGGCTGGCGCTGCCTTCTTCAGCGGGCCGGGTGCGCGTGCGGGAACACCTGTCTGGAGCGCGCGTCTCTGTGTGGACCCGGATCTGCGCAGTCCTGGAGCCAAGGAGCAGACGGGCGGGGCCTGCTTCCCGGAGCGGCTGGGCCGCAGGAGCCGCCTCTTCTCTTGCTGGTCCGAAGCTCGCTCCAGACAGTTGCTCAGTCTGTTCACTGCATTCACCTTAGTGCAATTTAGATCTCTCCTGCAAAGTAAATGTTGACAGGCAAATGTCATACCCGTGTCGGATTGAATGTATTTAAATGTGTGTATTTAAGGAGAACCACGCTCTCGTTCTGTTCCTGTTGGTTCCAGACACTGGTTTCTTGCTGTGTTTTCCCTGGCTAATCAGCCAAATGCAAAAGGTTAAGATTTCATCTGGGGGAAAGAAAATAATTTTGTAAAAGTCAAACTGAAGGTGTAAGCTGCCAGCGGCACCGGGAGAGCCCGGCCCTGCGGCCGTCACCTGCACAGACGCCTCGCGGGAAGCCGGCGAAGCCCGGGGCACCTTTGCAGAACACGCCGACCCTGTTGGAAAGTTTCCAGGTCCTGAACAGACACAGAGGAGCCTGTGAGTGGGCTGTGAATATTATTGAGTATTTGTTTCAATGTTTCCTCTTTGTTAAAATTAAATCAATTCACCTAAATTGTGAATCCAGAAGTATGTTTGGTTTCTAAGTTAAGTTCCTGTTAGATTGGTCCAACAGCTTGAACTGGCATTGCTCCTTCGCCCCGGCCCTGCGCGCTCGCTTTCCCCTGTGCTTTTCCCTGTCCCCTGGTTTCCTAGAGTGTTTGTCAGCCACTTACCGACTGCTAAATATTGGATTTCATAAAAATACATTTACTGGCAAGGAGAGGAGCAGAGTTAAGACTTGCTATCAGTCAGGCTCAGACCATCTGCTTCAGAAGCGTGTTATTCTGTTCCCAGCAGCCCTGGCCTTCAAAATGGGAGAAAAAGTACTGGTGTGTCGACAGCAGATATCACAACAGATTTAACCTCTGCCATGTGTTTTTTATTTTGTTTTCTAGCAATGCTGACTAAGCCGAAGTTTTATAAGGTACATACAATCCAATTTATATGTAAACAAGCAATAATTTAAGTTGAGAACTTAAGTGTTTTAATTGTATAATTTTTGTGAGGTATACATATTGTGGAATTGACTCAAAAATGAGGTACTTCAGTATTAAATTAGATATCTTCATCACAGTGTCTCCTAAAGGTGTTTTATAAAGGATATCAATGCCTTGATTAGACCTAATTTGTAGACTTAAGACTTTTTATTTTCTAAACCTCGTGATTCTGCTCATAAATCATTTATCTAACCTATATGATACGCAGCCGCTGTAGGAACCAATTCTTGATTTTTGTATGTTTATATTGTTTCTAATGAACCTTAGACTACTTGTTACTAAGCAGGCCACTTTTATGGTTGTTTTTCTTGCCCACTCTGGTAGGGGAGTAATCTTTTATTAATTGATATCAGTTTCTGACAGCTGCAGAACCAACAAACTGATTACCTTTTCTGAGCTATTTCTCCCCTTCCCCAGTACACATACTTTCTTACCTAAATTTCAGAATATCTTTTTGATGTCTAAGAAGCAAAGCATTTTATAATATCCCATTCGCCAGGCTTTTTAGGAACAGAGATGTTTTTCCTTGAAATTTGATTGCTTATTTGTGGCAGGGTGAAAAATGCACAGACTACCCCGTTTATATTTCTGTATTTCTCGCTACATGCACCACCTACGGGGAAGCAGGAAGAGATACTGTCCGAAGGAAGTAGCGACAGCCTGAAAGCTTCGCCCCGTACAGAGGAAGCTTCCGGGGCTGGCGGTTCAGCACTCTGGTCCTCTTGAGCGGGCTCTGGATCCAGGGAGGCGGGGCAGCACTTCCCGGCAGTTCCGCGTCCCCCCCTCCGCGGAGCTGCCCGAGCTGTTGCAGGTGGTGGTGCTAGCAGTAACATGGCAGCCGGCCCAGAACTCCACGACCCCCCGTGCGGGTGGGGGCTGTGCCGCGTCGCTCGCGGCGACCAGCTGTAGGGTAATTTCTAGAAACACATGAGTTAGAGTGACTTTGACTTCGCACAGCACAAAAGAGAAAGTGGAGTTTGGACCGGGTGTAAGTGTCTTTCCACCATCACACCGTCCAAAAGACGCCTGTGGCCTTTCACTGTTTATCCGCCCGGCCCAGTGCTTTACCTCAGGCCCCAGCCAGCCAGACCTGCAGAGCTGTGAGACTGGCAGTTCAGAGCAATTCAGGATCTACGGTGTTGAAGGAAAGAGATTGTAAGTTCTCTCACGGTTCAGGTCAGGTCATGCGTTTCGCGTTACATCTAAGTAGGAGAAGCGAAGAAGTGAAGGAATCCCCGGCCACACTGGTCATGTCGAAGCAACGCCAGTCGCCCCATTGTCAGTATTCCTCATGCTGCACACAGTAAATTCATTAGACTGAGTCCTGGGTTTTTGTTGATAGAACAAATAATCAGTGTTTTACTTATATTACTAAATGTGAAAAACATAATGTGAAAAGTATACATACATTAACTTGGTTGTAAAACCCATTAAGTGTTCATGTAATGTGGTAAGTTTAAAAGTGAAGTGAGCTGTTTTACTACAGTGAATTCGTTTGACGCAAAGATTAAAAAGCCCCTCTCCTGATGTGTATCTCTTATGGCCTGAATAATTGAAAGCAATGTTTTTGCAATTTATATAATGCAATTTTTAATCTGTGTTTAAAAATGGAGTTCATATGGGCTTAACACATGAACTGGGTGGCACAGATCCACTTGCAGAACCCAAAGATACACAATCAATTTTGAAATGCAACTTAAGCCATTAACTGTTGGTGTGAATTTAAAATTTTCTAGTGTTTGTATGGTAGCGTGCTGCCTAGGAGCAAAGCATTCTCTGCACAAAGGACATGACTGTAGTGGCTTCGATTTTAATTAGAATTTTCTCCCTGGTGTTTCTTTATAGACTAAAACAAAAGCTTTTAAGTTTCTTACTACAGATAAAAGCTATGTGCAAGAACCTCAAAATGCTAAAATCTAGCATAATGCCTTAGATCTGTTTTTAAGTCTTGTATATTCCTACATAGCTGTCCGATGTATTATATTTGTATAGTGAATTGTGTACAATTTTTCAATAAGTGCATCATCACTGACCCTCTGTGTTACTGCAGAGTGATGCTGACGCATTTCTTCAGACATTTAACTGTCATTATTTTTCCTTTGTCATTTGTGGGTTTTGTTTGTACAGTTACTCATGAAGTTGCATCTGAGATGTGTGTATATGAAAAGATTATTCAAGGGTAAAATTAAGCAATATATTAACTATGGTTCTTCAGGAGAAAGCTTACAGTGTTTCAGGTTGTGATTTATTTTCAAAACAGAGTTGACTCAACATCACTTTGTTCACCTGCATTGATGTTTGTATTTCTAGTGTGAGCAGTTTATGCAAAGGTAGATATATTCAGAGAAATTTTAAATACATTTATGCAAGTTAATATTGCTTTGCTGATGCTATTTGCTTATTTGATGTTAAATAATGCTATTGTAAATAAAGAATTCTGTTGTTATTGCATCATTTAATAAATTTTAATGCCTTCGGGTTTTACATGGCTTTAGAGATTTTAATTGTATCTTGTTTCATAATTGCATTTGAATTAAAAATACTCACCTGTAAGGGTTTCTTGTGATACGGGAGTCAGCACTGTTCACAGCACCTTTACCATTTCATTCTCAAAAGAAACTTTCCTTGCAGGGGTGGAGATTGAATCCAGGGCCTTGTGCATAATACTAAGTGAGCCCTCTGCCACCACCAAGCTGACCTCCAGCCCCCAGTAAACCATTTTGTAGATTGTCAGTTTGAAACCAAGAAATAGGTATATCCTGTGAAAGGGTAAACGTAGCAACTTCATGACAAGCGCAGGTCAGAGCTGCCCCGCTGACTCTGTGCGGCCTGAGTGGCGGCTGCGCAGCGTTCTGTGCCACTTGCCATTTCCAGATCTCCAAAAACACTTACTGGAATGTGAACTTGGCACTAGTTATGGCGGCTGTATATCATGTCTTAATTACTTTTCCTGTTTCTGAGACAAAATACCTAACACCCACAGGTTAAAGGAGGACAGGTTTATTGAGCTCACAATTTGTAGAGCTTAGGCTGGGGACAAAGCTCAGTGGCATAAGCGCCTGCCCAGCAAGCACAAGGTCTTGAGTTCAATTTCTGGTACCAAAAAACGAAAAACAATTTGTAGAGGTTTCAGCCCAAGGTTGACTGGCTCCCAGGCAGCGCAGGGTAGCAGAGGGGCAGCTCTGCAGAGACAGTCCACGGCGGGGCAGGCAAGCGGCAGCAAGCAGCAACACAGCCTTCCTTTCTGTTGTATCTCATGCATGCTACAAGCCTGTGGGTGAGTGCCAGCCAGTCAAACCCAGGGTGAGCTGCCCCATCAGACCCTCCAGAGCAAGGCTGAAGCATTCAGTGGGCTAATTCCTTATCACACACTGTCTCGGTTACTTTCCTCCCTTGCTGAGACAAAATACCTGACCCCCAAAATGAAGGAAGGAAAGGGTTATTTAGCTCACAGTCTGTGGAAGTTTCAGTCCATGCTCGGCTGGCTCCAAGGCAGGGGGCCATGGCACAGGGCAACAGTTTATGGTGGCAGAAAATAGCAAAAGCAGGAAGAGCAAAACGGCGGGGAGCAAGCGTCTTTCCCTCCCTTACACCGTCTGCAAACTACCTGCCCCAGGCGGGGTCTAACGCTCACACCCATAATCCCAGCACTGGATCATAGACCAATCGTAAACTCTAGAGCTGCCCCCGACTGCATGAGGACTGGGGGACATGCAGACACAGTAACACCCTTAATCCGTATCCACAGACCCCGGACCCAGCCCCCTCAAAAATGCACATACACGCACGCAAGGCTTTGTGGGGAGCGCAGAGGCACCAGCCGCACCAGCGCGGGGCCTTTAGTTGCTGGCCTTAGTTTTAGGTACTGTACTATCAGTTCCTACCAAATCGATCTACAACCGTTTTGATAGTGATCAGTCATGCAGATGTCAGCCTTCAAAGGACCAACGAGCTCCACAACTCCCAGGTGCAAGGCTGGATAGCAGCTGGAAATGTATCCTGGAATTTGTAAGAGATACCAAAAATGAAAAGAAAGAAGGAAAATCTGTGCTAATAAGCAACGTGAACAGGTTAAAGGAAAAACACGACTAAGCTACACTGTCATAAATTAAGAAAAATGTCAGCCCTTTAGTCAAAGTCAAAGAAGAGTCCACAGAAAGAAAGTGTAGGAACTGGCAATGGAAGAGAAAACATCTTCAGCCCACTTGGCCGTCCGTGGGGCGCACCGCAGGGAACGCATTGCCCAGCTCTTGGAATAAAGGGAAAAGCTTTGTAAAGTATCTAAAGTGTAAAAAGTAAACACTACCTACCCACACTAATAACTAATTAAAAATTGTCCGTATTTATGGGTACCATGTGGCGTTCCAATACCTGCACGCACCGTAAGGTTTCAATTGGCCCGTGCGACCCTCGCTTCTCTGGCGAGTGAAGCACGGCCCGTGCTCTGTGCTGTGGTTCAGGAACCGCGGCCGCCTCTTCCCTGTCTCGCCCCCACTAACTGATTTATAAATATATTTCAAATTTCGCCTTCACAATAGCAAAATAATACCATGCTTATCAAACAGAATCACACCTAGCACGAAGTGTAAAAGGCCTTTGTGAGGCCAACTACGTTTTACTAATAAAAGACCTAAAAAAAAAAAAAAAAAAAAAAAAAAAAAAAAACAGAGACCTGCCACAAACCCGGAAAGACCCAGGGCTGTAGAAGCACCGTGGCAACCTCCGTTTCCTTACAATCTCAGTCATCTGGAAAGTGTTCTTGAGAAATGAAACGTACGATAATAGATGAAAAGTTTTACAGAAGAAAAAGACGGGGGCACTTCTAACAAAACATTCTGTGATGCACTGATTAGCTGTGTAAGCTTCTTACAGCGTGTATTAATATAACAGCAATCCAGAGGCAGAGCGCTGTGGAAGTGGAAACTTACAGACGCAGGGCTCCACTTCTAATCTGTAGTAATCACCGTTCTAAAAAAAAAACGAATTAAAATGTATAAGAAAAAAATTAAAAACAAGTGCCCTGTCCCATTTGGGGGAACACACTCGCTCCCTAGCCCTGCAACATGTACAGTGACTAGAATATGTTCACGTCGTTGGAAACGTGAAGGAATTTTTTTTTTTCGGTATCGGGGATCGAACTCAGGACCTTGCGCTTGCCAGGCAAGCGCTTATGCCACTGAGCTATAGCCCCAGCCCCTCGTGAAGGAATTTTTTAAGGTACAAAAATTCTAAAAGAATTTAACGTAAAAACAGCATTCTAATTGTGAAATAGGAAGAAACTGTTCAAGAGAGAAGGGGCGGAGGAAAGGAACGAAGGGGAAAATAAAGGGTAAAGAGGAGGATAAAATGAAAACAAAGCGGGGAGGGTTTGGGGAGAGGAGAGCGGAACCAGGATGCGTCCCGTACAGACACAAGTTCCCTATCATGGGTGTGATCGGTATGTGTATCTCAACTGTACCAATAAATTTAATTTTTTAAATTACCATAGAAGTTAGAAAGTAAAAACTGCAGCGGGGCGTGGTAGTACACACCTGTAATCCCAGCATTTGGGAAGGCTGAGGCAGGAGGGATGCCCAAGATGAAGGCCAGCCTGGGCTACATAGTAAGATTCATCTCAAAAAAATAAGAAGGAAGGCCACAAACACGACGTACAACAAAGAGCAAACCTTAAGTGTATAAAAATAAGGAAAATAGCACCACGGCGACACAGCACTGGAGGAAGTCAAGGGGGAAATGCCTAACTTCGGAGGCTTCCTCCGTGCCCCGCTGGTTTCAGGGCTGAGGGTTGAGGTGCGGCAGGCCGGCCGGCCGGCTGTCCGCAGCGGCGAGCAGCACGGGAGAGGAGGGGCCAGGAAGACAGAGTCCCTGAGGCCACACCTCGCGGCCACTCCTACTACTGAGCTGCCCCTCCATCCCTTGCTCAGGGTTTGTTTTGTTGGTGCCGGGGGAAACCCAGAACCTCACGTTAGGCAACTGCCCTCCCGCTGGCCCCACCCCAGAGCTGCTCAGAGGTTTCGGATGCCTAACAGAGCAGATCTGTTAGGAAAAACACAGGACCTGCTGCCCAGATGGATGCTTTGAGCTGCTGACTCTGAAGCCCTCGGAACTCTCTGAGCTGTGGAAGAACCAGAAGAGGGCGCTCCGAGGCCCCGCTCCCTTGTCCCGACCCTCCCAGGCCGGCCCCCGGCCCCGCCCCCGGGGCCCCTCGGCCACTTCCCAGCCCCGCCCGCCTTCTAGTCCCCGCCCCAGGCTCTGCCCCGCTCCTTGGCTCCGCCCTCGGCCTCGGCCCCGCCTCCTAGGCCCTGCCCCGCTCCCTCGGCCCCGCCCCCGCCCCGGGACCAGGGCCGCGTTCACACCTCCGGCCGGTGGGTTTTCAGAGCAACGTTCCCTTACCAGTTTTGAAGAAGACTGTTAAACCAAAAAGGATTTTTAAATTTCAAAGCAAAAGAAACGGAGAAATGAACCTACTGAAAGAGTAAGGGCTTCTTCCGAGTTCGCCCTCTCCAGACTGCGCTGCAGACGCCTGACGTCGCGTCTCACAAGCCGCGCATCGCAATAGGAGCCGCCGGTTGGGCTCAGGAGCCGAGGCCGGGGCGCCCAGCACAGCCGAGCTCCAGGTCCGGGCTGCGGCGTCCACCGCGCGGATCCCGTGCCCAGCGCCCCCGCATCGCCTTCTGCTGCCCGCCTCTTCGCGGAGGTGGCGGCGCTCGTGGCTCCCTCCAGTCCCCGGACCTAGAGGCCCCCAGACTCACAGGCAGTGGGCGCTGGAGCTGAGTCCTGCCGGGTTTGCCGGCAGCCAGCGGGGCCCACCATGAGGTGCACGGCCCTGTGGCGGGACCACCGAGCGCCCTGTACCCTGGTGTACCCCTGGCGTCCCCAGCAGCTGGCTGGACAGAGCGCACTCCAGTCATTAGCAGCCAGGTGCCAGGGTCTCCGGCTCCTCTCTGCAGGTGCAGGGCTAAATAAACCACTATCAATCAATGAAATCGAAATATAATTAAAAACCTACCAACAAAGGAAAGCACAGGCCCTGACGAATTCACTGCTGAATTCTACAGATATAGAGAAGACCTAACACCACTACTTCTCAAACTCTTCAATTAAATTGAAAGCAGAGCAACACTCCCAAATTCATTCCTGGAGGCAAGCATTACCCTGATACAAAAACCAGAGAAGGAGCAGGAGCATAGCTCAGTGGTGCAGCGCCTGCCTGACAAATGCAAGTTCCTGAGTTCGATCCCCAGTACCAGAAAAAAAAGAAAGAAAAAAAGAAAGAAAAGGACCCAACTAAGAAAGAGAATTATAGGCCAATCTCTCTAATGAACATAGATGCAAAACTCCTCAATAAAATACTGGCAAACAGTGCAGCAAATCAAGAAGATTACACACTGGGATTCATTCTAGGGATGCAGGGATGGTTCAACATAAGCAAGTCAATAAATGTAATACACCATATTAAGAAAACCAAAGACAAAAATCACATGATCATCTCAATAGATGCCGAAAAATCTTTTGACAAAGTCCAACATTCATTCATGGTAAAACCTACAGAAAATTGGAATAGATGGTCTTTTCCTCAATTTGATGAAAGCCATTGTTGACAAGCCAACAGCCAATATCATACTAAATGGACAAAAACTGAAAGCTTTCGCTCTAAAATCAGGAGCAAGATAGGGATGTCCACTGTCTCCACTGTTATTCAACGTAGTCCTGAAAACTTTAGCCAGAGCAATGAGACAAGAAGATATAAAAGGAATAATGATAAGAAGTTAAATTATCATTATTTGCAGATGACATGATACTCTACATAGAAGACCCCCAAAACTCCAATAAAAAACTGCTAGATTTAATAAGCAAATTCAGTAGTGTAGCTGGATACAAAGTCAACTCTCAAAAAATAGCATTCCTGTAGAGAAAGAACACACTGAGAGAGAAAGTAGAGAAACAACACCTTTCACAATAGCATCAAACAAATGAAATACCTAGGGGTCAATCTAACAAAGGATGTCAAAGACTTCTACATTGAAAACTACCACACTCTGAAAAAGGAGATTGAAGCAGATATCAGAAAATGGAAAGTTATTCCTTGCTCTTGGATAGGAAGAACCAATAGGGTGAAAATGGCCATACTTCCAAAACTCTTACACAGATTTAATGCAATTCTGATGAAAATTCCAATACCATATATTACAGCATTAGAGACAACAATCCTAAAATTCATTTGGAACCAGAAGTGACCAAAAATAGCAAAGGCAATTCTGGGCAACAAAGGCAAGGCAGGGGTCATCACAATCCCTGACTTGAAATTATACTACAAAGCTACTGTGATAAAAACAGCATGGTACTGGCACAAAACAGACCTGAAGATCAATGGAACAGATTAGAAGATGAAGAAACAACTCCAGACACACTCAGCCACCTTATCTTTGACCAAGGTATCAAATACCTCCAACTAGAAGAAAGATATCCTCTTTCATAAATGCTGCTGGAAAAACTGGCTCTGCACAGGCTAAAAATTAAAATTGGACCCATATTTTTTATACCGAAACTAAGTTAAAAATAGATCAAAGATCTAAATATTACAACAGAGACATTAAATCTGCTGGAAAGGCAGAATAGGTAAAACTCTTGAAGACATTAGTGTAGGCAAAGATTCTATGAATAAAACCCAGATCACACAGGAGCTACCACAAAGAATCAACAACTGGGATCTCATTAAAAGCTTTTTCATAGCAAGAGAAACTACCAACAGAGTAAAGAGACAACCCAGAACATGGGGAAAAATGTTTTTGCCAACTGTTCTTCAGACAAAGGGCTACTATCAAGAACATAAAAAGAACTCAAAAAACTCAGACCTCTCAAATTTAAAAACCCAATTCAAAAATGGGCATCTGCAGATGGAGGTGGCTCACACGACACCACGCCCTTCTCACTCCAGCATCAAGCAGGAAGCTGGGCTTCAGCTCTCACCCTGAATGCCCTCTGTGAGCACCTTGAGCCTCGGCGGCCTGCGCAATCACCACCTGTTCCTGACAGCAATGGGACGAGTCCACAGGCTTTAAGACTCACCCCAGACTACTGATGCGAGCAACAAGAGTGTCTCCATACTGCTTGCATAGATGAACGTTATATGAACCCATGGTGACCGGGT
>PVLD010036125.1:0-11218 GCA_004027595.1 Dinomys branickii | reverse complement strand
AAAGATGTTGAGTATTTACTGGGGTACAGACTCTGACTCCTTCCTTAAAGCCAGAGCCATCTCATGAACCTGGAGGGACAATTAGAATGAGAAGTACTTATGTCCACAAAAGGGAACTCTGGAGAAAAAAACAGAAGACTGGTTCAGAAGAATTTTGTGGAATTCCTCTCCCATCTTCTCAGGTCCTATTACAAAATGATTTCTATTGACTTCCAACAAAAATTTCTAGAGTGATCTTTCTATTCCTGGAATCTATAGTTCAAGGCTTTCTAGGAGGAGTAAGGCGTCTTGAAATCACACTGGAATTGTAGCCCGCCTTGCTGGTGATTATCCAATGCACACATTGTTATTGTGGATCCATCTCCTTGCGCCAAGCATTGGGGGGTCATCAAGGATGCATCCATCATAGACTTGCCCATCAAGATCTTAAAAACACAGCATGTGATATTCCTAAATTCCTTTTGATGATCAGTTCAGGCTTCTATTAAGTTAGTGTAGTGTCATAATATACCGGTAGCTAGGGTTTGGAGGTAGAGCCCACATGCCTAATAAGTGAACAAAAGCAAACATATCAGCTTCATTTTGGCCACATAGAAACTTTCTAGTTGCTTGGGGACATACATTTCAGGACTATCTTGAGGAGACCAATACACGTTGGTCTAGTTTAGGCATTCTGCTGACGAGCTGTCGGGGAGTAGGAAAATCAGCTAACTTTGATCAGCTAGGCTTGGAAAGAAGAACTAAAGAGGAGCTGAGTGTGGTCAGTGACTACAGTCTCCAAGGTACAGCCAAGAAGTCACTATGGGATTTAGTCCTGGGCACACTTACTGCTGCAGGAGATGAACGTGGGGAAAACAGCACGGGGCAGAGGCCAAGGGCGGCTTCTACATTAGGCTAATTTCTGTAGTTTCTATCCATGACTTCTTTTATTAAAACAGCTATTATTACAACAGTGTATTGAGACAAACCCTCTTATTTCCCCTTGATGAGAAGGAAGCACTTTCCAATCTTTCAACTGACCATTGTGGTGTTCACTTCAATACATAAAGATAATGTGCTTGTATTAATTAGTTTTTACTCTCACCATAGAAGATAAGAATACTGCTCTTTGATATCTCTGCTCTCATATACATACACTGTATATTTCTACTCCGACATACATATGCTCTCTAACATACATAAAGAAAGGGAGTTATAGGTATAATTTAGTTAGGTCAATATTGAGCATTCTTATTACTGGGATTGTTCATTCTATTCAGAACCAAGCCATACAACAAGCTAACAATTATTTTTGTTTTCATGCACAATTTTTTATTTTAGTTAATAAATGCGTTGTTTTGTGATCTGCCTAATTTCTTTGCACATATCTTGAATTATCTGTACTGTGCAACATGTTCAAATACAAGCATCTTTCCAGTTAATATTCTCTTGAAGAGGTCTTTCCTAGAGCCTTCGGACATGCTCTGATCTAGATTTCCATTTCTTTTACTTGTATTTGCTACTGAATCTCTCTTTTTAATACTGGACCTTTTTTATTTTAGCTGGAAAAGGTTCATGAGAGGTAAGTATCTTTTATTTTGCATGTCTAAAACTGGCTCCATTACACTTTGCCCTTGGTTGCTAATTTAGCTGGGTATACTATTCTGGATTAGAATTTTCTATCTTTCAGAAGTGTACCACACTGTCACTTAACACCCAAAGTGATTAAGAAGCTTGAAGACTTTCAGATTCACCACCCTAAAAACTGTTATGCAGGCTGTTTTCATTCTTATTTTTATACCTCTGAAAAGTAGGTATTTTTATACCTACTTCTTTTTAAAAAACATGCTGTTCTTTTTGCACAAATACAATACATTTGGTTATTTTCTAAGTATATTAAAGATGTTTGTATATGCAAAGAATTCTCACTATATAGTCATTGGTTTCCACAATTACTTTTTTTCAATTTATTTGTATTTTTTAAATGCAAAAGCAAAATTTCCTCATGTGTCTAGGAATTACTAATTATCTGTTTATATTTCAAATTGGGCAAATAAAAAGCTGCCCAGATTTTTTAATGAATTTAGTGACCTTGAAAACATGAGAACTGTTAAGGCGTCATTAACAGGGATCCATCTGTGCGTCTTTTGGAGTAACCTCTAATATTGATCCCTTTAGGTTTTTCTTCTTGAGCAGACAAGAGACCTTAGTGAAGTTCTGTCTAGTCTCTTACTGGGAGAACGAAGGCCTGATATCACATTCTAGAGCCAAAAGGGAGAAGAGACTGGAGGTCTCTATATGCAGCATATAGGATCTCTTGGCTCTCAACACGGTAACCCTACCATTGCCTGGACTTTCATCGTTCTCAGTTTTCCTGAACTCACAGAATTCCAGAGAAGCCTGGCACCACTGATTTTTGAGATGATTTTAAAGATTTTTCTGAAATAACTCAGGTTGAGTTCCGATCTGTGACAAGTTTCTCAGGTATAAACATTACTGCCAGTTGCCTCATGCATAATTGCTGTTTCTTTTCTTCTTCCCCACATTCTTGATAGAGTATATCTTTTAAAAATATCTCTTTTAATACAGTTTGAGGGCAGACCAACTAGATTGTAATGGGATGAAGTTGTTCAATCCACCATGTTTATCCTGACGTTCTAAGATTTTCCTACTGTAATATACTGCAGCTATTTTTATTCATTAAGTTTAAAAAGCCAGATTTCACACTGTTTATCCCTGACCCTAATATTTTTAAGGAAAACTGAATGAGATGGGAGGAACTGAAGGTCTTCTGCTATCCCTGGTCAAGAACTTATTTTGAGGTTTCCTGCCTTTATTTCACTTATGTCTTTCTAATAAAAAGCATGCAGGGTCTATACCACACCACAGGTGGTACTGAATGGATAACTTGTCAGGCAAGTTTTCCTTCCTGGTCAAATGTAATCAGTCTCATGGCAGCCTGAGCTCGGAGGTACTTAGCAGGTGGGAAAGCTGCCTGGATGCTTTGACTTCTCTTGCCAACCTCACAAGACAGTACATGTGAATATGAAAGAATTACCAACTCCCTTGGTTGGCCAGCAACTGAATCAAGGTGACCTTTGATGTTTCGGGGATGGTGACTGATCCAACTTCCTTTGTGGTGGCTGTGGGATATGTTACTCACGGTTACTTAATTCAAGTACTCATATGTTACTTCACTCAATTAGCAGAAAATCGTACTCAGGTTTATAGTTCTATTTCTTAAGTCTCTCATGTAAAGTTGCGATTTCAGTTCCAAACATTCCTGGAGAAATTGTCCAATTATATCTTAAAAAATTAAATAAGACTTGTGATACTAAGAACTAGTTATAAAAGAATTAGTTTTTTTTATTTTTCCTTCCATGCTGAGAATTGAACCAAGTCCCTTGCTAGACAAGTTCTTTACTATTAAGATACAACCCAAGACCTCTTAGAACTAAATGCTAAAGCACTAGAATATATTTTGCATTTGATCCTGTCATAGTTGGAAATTTTTTTTTTGGTACTAGGAATCGCACTCATGACCTTGCGCTTGCCGGGAAGGCGCTTGTGCCACTGAGCTATATCCTCGGCCCATAGTTGGAATATTTAACAGATGTGATATTTTCTCCTTTACCCACCCCAACCCTGTTACTTTTCTCCTAACCAAGCAGTGTCAGTCTACCTTTTTCCTCAGGGAAGGGAGAGACAACAGAAAAGGGTAATAGTTTCTAATGGTTCTGCAGACACTTAGACAAGTCCTTCTTATTCTCAGCCTAGTGGAGGTGCTAGACCAATGTGAGGTCCAAAACTATCCAAATAGACCAGCGGAGGGGACTAGGGTACTTCAGATATAGCAGAACAATATATTAATGACAAAGAGTTGACTGCATTTCATTACACTGCACTTGGTAAGCTATTGTTCTAGCTGTACACATTCCTCTAAACTTCTTTTGCTAAGTTCTGGCAGAATTTCTTACGAAAGTCACAAATGAAAGTACATCTGAAATACAGCCATGGGACCTCATCTTCTACATAGAAGGTTATGAATATCACTTTCAATAAAGTCAGGCAGCGCTTGAGGATGACTCCCATTTGTACTGAAATTCTTGAGCCCAGTGGTAAGGCCAAAACCCCATATTCTCCTTTTACTTTACAGAGCTCCATGACCCAGGACAGGGGAAAAGCATACTTGATTGAAAGCTAAGGTGTAAATAGAACTCATGGCACATCACTAAAGTGCCTGGAAAGCTCCCCAGCCCAGCTCTTTCTGGCTCTCTAAGAGTCTTCTCGTCTGGGATGGTTAGTTAGGAAATGCCCCCGACATGGCATGAAACAAGTGACTTGGAACTGATTCTGAGATGCTCCTACAAGCAGATGTAAGTCAGTGACAGGGAAGTGCTGGAGAGAAAAGTGTCATGGAATTGCAAGGAAAGAAGATGCGGTTGGCCGTGTTTACACACAAGATACTCTCTTTCTTAGTGATGGATTGACTTGAAAAACATTATATTAAGTGCAGGCAGGATGGTAAAGGAAGAAAAAGAGAGTGCTGCTCTGAAGATGTTCATCCATTGGCTCTATTTCTGGTACACTGTCCAACAAACCTTTGCATGCTGCTAACTACATGCAAAGTTGACTCATTTTGTGCTCATAGTAATTCTATCAGTGGGAACTACTTTCATGCCTGTATTTGGTAATGAGAAATCTCAAGAAAGTAGCGTGCTCTGGGTCTCATAACTCAGAAGAGGATAAATTGACAATTGAGTCCAAGCAACCAGGTTTGTGTTCCATGCCATTAATCTCTAGCTTGCACTGATGGACAGGATACCATACACAGTATAGTAATAGGAGGCAAAAATTATAATGATAATGACAATAATAATAAATAAGTCTATAAATAATAAACTACCATTACTGGATGCTGACCATGTGCCAGACACAGGATTTCTCCCCCTCCTTTTTTGGTATGAGGAATAGAACTCAGGACCTTGCACTTGTTAGGCAGGCACTTGTGCCACTGAGCTATATCCCTGGCTCCAACGGAGAGATTCTAAAAAAAATTTGATCAGAATATCTCCCCATCAGAGAGGGGGGAGGCTTTTAAATTCCCATTTTCATTTGAGTAAACTGAGACCTAGAGAGATCACAACTTGCTTGGGGGTCCAGGAGAACCTAGCCTGAAAGCCAGACCAGGAACACAGGCTGAGCCAGAGAAAAGATAGATGGTCCTCGGAGCAACTGGTGATGTTTAGCCACATAGCTCTCCCAGCACTGGCCTGGCTTAGGGCCATGGGCCATAGAGAGGGAAGCGACTCACTCCATGGCAGTTGGCTTCAATCTGGTCACCCTGCAATTGTGCTAAAAATATCCCCGAATGTGACCAAAGAAGACTTTTTTCCCATGATTTACTTATCTCTCTAAAATGTGTTTCTTTAATCTTTCTGCTAAAAGAAGCGAGGCTCTGGCAGACAAATGACCCATCTGGCAGAAGTGTGAGGATTAGCTCTTTGATTTGAATTTGTCTATCGAGGTCCAACATTCTTTTCTAGACTTAATTTACATTCTAATCTCTGCATGTAATTTAGAGAGATTCTCCAGCGTTTTTCTCCACCAATACTTGGATCTAACATTGAGGAAGAAATGTGAAATACAACAGAAAACTCGCTGTGCCAGCATGAGGACAAGAAAAGTGCTAAACAGAAAAGGTGACATGGTTTTGTAGGTTTTACAAAAAATATGCAGGTTAGCTTAAAAAGAAACAGTCAAACACATGCCAATAACCTCTTTAAAGCCCCACACACCATAAAATTTTGCACTGCAAGACAGATGGCCCATAAACCCACAAAGAGTGATCCCATAGTTGGAACGGTGACCTGGACAATGTGCCATGTTAGCTGGCACCTGGCTAACATGGCACCAGCTTTGTTCTACTGAGCCAAATGCCAATTAGCCAGGATCTGGCACTCATATGTCTGGATGTCACAAGGATTAGGTGGTTGAGAACCCATTCATTATCTTTCAAGCTTCACTCTTCATGTTACGATACCAAAGCATGCCGGCACGCTGCCCGCCCAATGGCTAAGCCCCTCCTTAAATCACTTCCAAGCACAGCACTGAGAAGCTACTGCTTGGCTTATAGTTATTCCTGGTGCTATGGCCCTTCTGAATTCTATTAGCCCAGCTCAGAGAAAGTACGTGCAGATGGCACTAATATGCCATGTCTTAACCAAATATATTTGTCTGCTTCACAAACAATCTACTGAGTGTTCCATATCAATTACCTTTACTTGGCCATAAACTTTCCTATCACATACGCCACCTGCCTCTGTTACTGTATAGCATATGAACTTTGCTGGATTTATTATCTAAATTTTACATTTTATTCCAACCCTGGAGCTAGTATGTCCCACCTGTATTCCAATGCATTATTTTACCTTAAATTGAAAAAGCATCTTTTATTCGTATGTCATCTTGACTGCAGAAAGTGTTCTAATGCCATAACTACGTCCAGGTACAGATTAGGCGATGGTGCGATGACATCTACTAAATGGCTATGTGCTCTTCTCAAAAGCTTCCCTGTCATTTTCTGTGTAGTTTTCCATGTTCCTGCAGTTTTCTCTTTACAGTAGAAGCTATACTTGTTGATGTGCTTTTGTGTAAAAGTTTGTAATAATAACACTTAGATCTAACACTTTGCTTTTTCAAAATATTCTCACATCTATGAATTTATTTACACCTTACTGATCACTTAGTAAGCAGGGCCAGGTTTTATTATTTAACATGATAAAGAAGTAAACTTTGACCCAAAGAAGATGCAAGAGTTCCTTTAAATTGACCCGGAGGGATAGGAGGGATAAAAGCAGAATACAGACTAGAATGTTTCTTCCTTAAATGTGAACCTAGAGCTGTGTTTGAAACCTAGAATTAGGTAAGTGCTGATTTATCCTCTAGAGTCAGAGGTTCTCAGAGGTGAGGGAGCAATTCCACTGTGGTTTGTTAGTGCACTGTCTTAGGAGAGTCCCCCATCCCCACACAATGGTTCCTGACCATCATGTAGAGGATTCAAAACTGTCCCAGATCCTTAAAAAGAGTATCATGCTTCTTGGTCAAAGTAGACATTGACCTTCTAAGGCCAAGGACAGTGACCTTCACACTGTTTGCATCTCTTTCAGTGTCTACCACAGTCAGCCCCAGAAAATGTGCTCATTCATGCTTTCTAATGAACTACTTGGAACATGCTCTGTCTTGGTGCCTCAAATGCCATCTGACTTGTAGTACGTCCCTCATGTGGACCCCAGCTGCACATCGTTCCTGAAACACAGCACGAAATGTCATTCTACCATTCAGAGGCTTTCAGCACAGCCCTCTTCACTAAACTGCCTAGACAGGAGGAGCTGGTGGATATGAAGAGCCTCGGAGGTGAAGAATGGCGTCTCCCCGTGTATTGAATAAGTAAATGAATGAATAAATCTAGAGCAGTATCAAAGCCTCCCTTCAGGTCACCAGTGTGACCCTTTTAGTCCACTTCTCATGAACTCTTCCAATAGCTTGAGCTAGGTCAAGTTCCCTGACTTTACAAAAACTCGTTTCCTCTAAGTTGGGGATAAGATTTCAAGATTCTTTTGTGAGGCTTATACATCCTGGTAGAGGGCTTGGAAAAATAACTAAAACTTGCTAGAACCTCAATCATAACTAAAATACCTCTTTTTCTCCACATTTCCTTAAAACATAACATACTTGACAGCTGCTGTTGGAGAGGAGATATACCACACACACTCTGGCAGGTATTATTTGTAACGTCATCTCCCCTTAGAACTGTGAGCTTCTTTAGAATGAAAACTTTGTCTTGGTGCTGTTCCACCTCTCCGTGGTTCTTAAGTTAGGTAGGCAGTGCACCTTATCAGGGTAAAATGTCCACATGACTGGATCAGGTAAGTGTTAAAACAGAGCAGAGCTGAATGATTCTCAGGTGCCTTGGAAGATCTGGCCTTTGAAATGCTGGATTCTTGTTAGAGCCATCGAATTGCATGGGAAACACTGTTTAGCTAACAGTGAGCTTGCAGCCCTTGGAGATACAGTTGGCCAGATTTCCATCTCTATCAATGGCTCATGATGCATTTTACATCTAGCAGGCTGAAAGCGCTGGAGAATTAACATTTGCTAAGAACATACTCAAACCAGCAATGGAGTCCCTGCATACAAACATGGTATTTGTCCAACTGAGCTCTGGGCGCTCACAGTGCCAGGGAGCTTGGGAATGCAACTTTATTCATGTCTTCGCTTCCTCATTCTTATTTTCCACTATCCTACCACTGCTTCCTGTAACTGACTCTCCAATAAGTTCTTTTCACTCAGATTTTCCTCTCTGAGTCAGCTTCTGTAGAAACTATAACAAAAACATACCAACATTACTAAGAAGTCTTTTGTTTCACGTTCTACATATTAGGTATAGTTGTAAGTAACAAGATGGACTTTCTTCATCATCCTCAATTAGGGTTCCTCTGAATGATGCTATTCCTCACTTGGTGATGATTTTGCTTTTACATCTGGAGACCTAGACACTGCACTGACTGAGAGGTAAGACTGAGACCCCAGGATTCCCATGACACCTTCATGAAATCATCAGTGACTCAACTTCCTGACAATAGTCCCTGTTGCAGTACATTTTGCAGTGTTCAATCATGTGTGAGGGTTGATGGTCTATCTCTCATTTGATCGGGTTTCCTTATGGTCATGGTGTGTTTCCTTGCTACACTACACATGGTTTTCTCTTACTTGTTCGATCTGAAACAACTGTCAACAAAACAAGACTCTGACTACTGCACTGTTGGGAGTCAAATGTTCATGGCTTTGTAGCCTTCTTCCAGCACAATACTGTCTCCCAAGATATCCCTATCAACTGAGCCAAAGTCCTAGCCAACCCCTGCTGAAAAGGGGAAAGCAGTAATCAGCAACTGTCAATGTTACATTCTGCTAGGAAATTTCATTGAGGGGGAAACAGCCATTCTATGCTGTCTCTCACCAGCTCCACTGGGAGATGGAAAGATACCTCAGGAAGATCTCAGCTGAGCAGGGAGGAGATGGTGACCAACATAGCAGATTGCTGGTCTTAGCCTACCAAGGTCCCTTCTCCACCCCTAAGACTTCCACTTGGCTTTGCCTTTTACTATTTATGCTTTTCCTGTCTGCCTATTTTCTGAACAAAGACGTTTCAGTTGTGAGGAGACATGGCTGTGATTTTTCTGGCTAGAGCTGAGCTGCTGAGCAGATGCTGAGGTGACTAAAAAGGAAAGGCCTGAGGAAGAAAAAACCAATCAATAAAGGCTACAGTGGCTTTCAGCAGCCTTCTGCAGGTAGTAAATTAAGGCACAAAAAGGATTAATTGCATCATATAATTTTCATCTGTCTTTGTCTTTTGGGAAGGAAATCTATTTTATTTGAGTTGCCTTCATGTGTTTCAAGTTTTTCATTTCCTCTATCGTATTGCCGTAATCTGTACAAACATATTTCAATGGATGCTATCTGAATTGTGAGGCTGATCCTTAAAGCTGTCAATGTTTCCTCCAGATGAGTGGCTGATAAACCGAGCATCCTGCATCTCCCGGGGTTTTGGTGAAAGTGCCTGCAGAGAATGGAGTGGGAAGGAAGGGAAGCAAGGGCAGGCTTGTCCACACCAGCTGTGCCCCAGCATTTGCTCTGTTCAACCAAAACAGTGCTTTGCATAGCTCCCTCAATATACTGGTCTGCCTTTTAAGACAGTATCACAAGAAGTGAATGCAAATGAAAATAAAAGTTTGACGATTACTGCCAGTTGCCAACTTCCAAATAGTACTTTACTAGGCAAGTCCCAAAGGAGGCCCGAGGGGAGAATCTAGAGTAACTGTAATGGAACAAATAAAATGTGATTCACAACACTGCCAAGTGCTTCCATGACCTGCTCTCTGATCTGAGCATCTGGGCTAAAAGGCTAAGTCTCTGGTGAATAGAAAAATGAAATTTGAAGGCAGTGACCAGAACTTCATGTATGGTGACTACTAACACCATCAGGTGACCATCTGGAAGGAAGCTACAGGTATAGTCCTGTCCCATTTTTTTCTCTTAAAACTCAGGGACTCTCACTTTACTCATATTTCCTTTTGATTCTTCCAAGACCATTGCTTGTCCAAGTTCAGAGTCCTCCAAAAGCCAACTCTGAGACAATGATTTGAGTGCAAACAGCTCATTTGGGAGGAGACCCCAGGAAAGAACAGCAGAGAAGAGAGAAGCAAAGAGATTGAGGGTAAATAAGTGGAGTTTGGCTGGGATTAGCTAGGACTCAGTCCCACTGGGGAGGCTCTGGGGAAAGTAGAGAACATGCTTCAGAATAAGGCCATCCAAGGGCCAAGGAAGACAAGGTATTTGTCCCTCAACTAGTGGGCCAAGGAGAATCACCACCCTACTGTGCTTGCGCTGAGGGAGTTGGCTGGGGAGCTGCAAAGCATACTGCTGGCTGGGTTGGAATGTGGAATGCCAAGGGACACAGGAAGGGCAGCAATATCTGCTACAATTGCTGCTGAGATCCCATTTAGAGACGAAGAACCTCAAGCTCAAGGAAGTCAAGTTGCTTGGCTGAAGTGATTGCCTTACCCACGCCACTATGCTAACTTTTTCCTTTATTTTGGCATGTTGGATTTCTCAAGGATGCAGAATAAAGATTATAATAATCCTTTTTGTTTTTGGTACTGGGAATTGAACTCAGGACCTTGCACTTGCCAGGCAGGGGCTGTGCCACTGAGCTATCTCCCCAGCCCTTATCCTCATTTTAAAGATAACTTCTATCCAGAAAGAGAGAAATAATGCTGGGAAAATAGGATTTTAAAAAATCTACTAGGGAAATTAACAGCAGAGTAAATAATAAGAGCCAAGTGTAATTTTTACATTTATAACTATAATTATAATTCCATGTTAACAAAACTGTATAAAAGAATAACTGAGTCAGAAAAGGACATTGGGGCATAGATAAAACAATGTATATTTTCCAGGTTTTTTCATTAAATAGTCCTAACTTATTCTTAATGGTTCTAAGTTAAGTAAGTCTATAAACTGGGAAACAGTTCAAGAAGCTTCTTTCCAAAGTTTGAATGTCACTTCTAGACCTATAACTGGCCCAAAATAATTTGGTTAGATAAATACTGATGATTGTTTTTTATTATTTCAGGTCAGCTCTGTTGAGTGGGGTGCAATTAATATAGACACTCTTCCT
>PVLD010036124.1:0-11215 GCA_004027595.1 Dinomys branickii | reverse complement strand
TTATTTCTCCATTGAATTTGAGGGATAATTTTGCAGGATACATCAGTCTGGGTTGGAAGTTGTTTTGTCTCAGAATCTGTAGTATCTCGCTCCAAGCTCTTCTTGCTTTCATGGTTTCCGTTGAGAAATCTGCTGTGATTCTGATGGGCTTTCCTTTATAGGTGATCTGTTTCATTTCTCTGGCAGCTTTTAATATTGTTTTCTTTTGCTGGATATCTGGGATCTTGATTATTGTATGCCTGTGTGTGTTTTTCTTTGGATTATGGATCATTGGGGTTCTATATGCCTCGCTGTACTGAACTTCAGGATCTTTTACCTTGTTTGGGAAATTTTCTGCTATTATTTCATGAAATATTCCTTTTATATCGTTTGTGAGATCTTCTGCTGTTTCAGACACTCCTCTTATTCGGATATTGTTACGTTTTGCCTCATCTTGCAGCTGTTGGATTGACTTTTCTTGTGTCTTTGATGTTATCACGAGATTCTTCCTTTCACGCTCATAAGCTGCCATGCTGTCTTCAAGTTCTGAAATTCTATCTTCGGTTTCATTTAAACGGTTTTGCATGCTTTCAGCGTTAGTTTTCAAATCCTGGAATTCTCTTTGGACCTGTTTCATTATTGGTAATTCATTTCTAAATTGCTCTTGTAACGTTTCCATTTGTTTCCTATTTTCTTCTAGTCTTTTGTCTATTTCTTGTCTGTGTGAATGGAACATTTCTTCCATCATTGTTTTCAGCTCGTTTTTTGTCTGAGAAATCATTGCGGGTATGTGGGTTATTTCTGCTTTAAGCTCTTTCATGGCCTGTTGGAGTTGTTTTATTTCAGATGCAATCGTTTCATAAGTTGAAGTTATGAGGCTTCCTGGTTCCCCTGTATCTTCACATTCAAAACTTGTTCTGGGTGGGGTTGAGTTTTGAGACTGCGTTTTGTTCCTCTGTTTTCCCATTTTTGGGCATCAGATTCAAAATGTAGAGCTATAAATTCCACAGGCAGTTCAGCAGGCAAAGGTCTGCTGCAGAGGCTGCTCCAATGATTCCTTCTCTTTGGGAGAATGTCCCTTAAGCTGTCTGCTGAGATTTCCGCTTCTACTCCCTACCCCAAGACCTGGCCGTGGTGAATAAACAGCTCGCCATCCCAGGATTCTTGCAGACAGGCCACTCAGGTGTTCCTCCCTGGGTGTAGCTCCTTCCCCCCTCACAAATCCCGATGGGGCGCCTAGCTAGGTCTTCCCACCTGGGAGATCCCGCAGACCTTCAAGCTGCTTTGATGTCTCTCGCTGGACTGAGCTTCTTCCCGATTGAGGAAAAACCGGTTAGAGCGCGCACTTAACTCACCCTGTGATCGTGCAGACAGGAATGCAGTTCAGATGTTTCTCCCTGGATGGAGCTTTTTCCTGACTCAGAAATCCCGCCGGTCGCTGTTGCTCCAGTTCGCGCAGCACCAGCTGCGGGGGTGGGGTTGTGAGCAGGATCCCGGAACGCTGCCCAGTTTGGCGCAGTCTGTCCCAGTAGCGCGTTCTCTGAGTTTCCTCTGCTCCGATGCCTACAACAAATCCTGGTTACAGCCGCCTCTGAGCCGGTCGGGTTCTGGAGCTGAAGCCGTTCTTCCCTCCGCACTCGCTCTCTCGGCTGTACGCGATTTGAACCGAGCTGCGGCCTACTTTCTGCTTTAAAGTTGCATAAGAATTCCATAGAGTAGAACCAGCATTGTTGATAAGGATTTTGTTGCTTCCAGTCTAACCTAATACAAATTGAGCTGAAGTAAACAGAATTGCATACACTATCTTTCCAGCATATTTTTTGGATATAGTCCTATCAGTGGGATTGTTAGGTTGAAGTGCAAATACACAAGTAACTTCATTTGATCTAGATTTATTTATATAAAATAATCTCATAGTTTAAATTATCCTCTAGTAGTTATTTGCTTCTCTCAGTTTTTTCAATTTTGTGTGTTTATGTTTTCTCTGCTTTTTTATTAATTAGATTGGGTAGTTCTTTTTGCCTGTTGACTCTTTCAAAGAACCATATTCTATGAAATTTATTAGTTTGGAGTCCTCAGTTTAGCTACTTAATTTCTATTTTTGGTTTATTAATTCTGTCCATCTGCTTTATTTTGGTTTCCTTTCAGTTGTTTTTACCTTGCTTTTCTAATTGGATATTTAATTTTTATTTGCTTATTTTTACTGAGTTTTTCAGTTGGGTACTTAATTTTTTTTTCTTTTTTTGTGATGCTGTAAGTTTCCCCTGACAACTACATAAGCTCCGTATCGTGACATATCATGAAATTTACAGTTAGGGTTAGACTTAGCTTTAATGGAATCGAATAATGTGATTTATGAGCTAGAATGATATTTTCGTGTATCAGAGCTTTGGCAGGAAAAACTTGTGGTGCTTCAGGAAGAACTGATGAAGACTGGAACCCAGGCACTGGAAGCTGTAATAGTTAAGAAGAAATATGGTTATGTTTTAAGATATTTATTTGACAATATGCAATAACTAGTTAGAAGAGAGAGGGATAGGAAAGAAAAGAATAATTTCTGTGCTTCTACGTTCTAGGTCTACTATACAAACTCAGGACCTTAAAGGAGCAAGTCTGTGAGCAAGAATTGATGGGTAGGAAATAATTTTAGTTTTCACCTTTGAATTTGAAATGCTGCAGAACATCCAAGGGGGATGGCTAACTGTAAACTTTATTCTAGAGATCAAGAGACAGGTATGCAGGGAAGGTGCGTTTTCAGTTGTGATAGCTGAGGCTGTGCAAGATCATGAGGCTATGAGACTATTCAGGTCTATGCAGGGTGAGGCTATGGTTGGAAAGAAATCTTCGAAACTTACTGTGAATTTTTCCATAAAATTCGATCCCTTTCAGATCTCAGGCCTTGAGAACACAGCTGAACGTTGCTGTTCCTTCTGAATCTTTTGAGAGTATGAGAAGCCCAATTTGAATATAACACTGGAGGTAAGATTCATGGGAGTAATTTCAGAAGGAGCCCTATAGTAAATAAGCCTCGATTCCTTGATGTGTTGGCTTGGTAGGGTAAAAATGGAAATGAGAGTAGTATTTCAGTTCAGACCTTTGTAAGTGAGCTCTGCCGAGGTGTAACGATTATTCAAATGCATGTTAAGTTGAAGAAGTGAGTCACCAAGATAGATATACTTTGGAGATTGAGAGCATGTGGGTGGGATAAGCAATGTTGATAAATATTCTTTTAGTGTTTTAATGATGTTGGACACATTTTGATTTAAGATTAAATTACAAAAGAGGTCCTTGGCCAACCGAGGCCTGGGTATCTCAGCATGTCCAGTTCTGATTTTGAGGAGTGTAAGTGAGTAGCAATGCAGCATGATAAGCCTGGCGGCTGCAGTATGACTCATGATTTGGGGCAGGAGTGGACTGGAAGGGGTACATTTTACTATGGTACAAGGTAGAAACACCTCTGAATAGAATGCATTTCTTATTCATGTATCTTTTCTTCTTTGATCTGTAGCCATAAGAAACCATGATTCTCCAACTTTGGTCTCTTGACTCTTTAGTCTGTGATTTAACAGATATACATTTGTATGCTAATTATCTCATTTTGTCTTTAGACTTTCCCTGTGAGGAGCAATTATAAGTGCTATTTAAATCTGAGGAATCAAAACCAATGACAATCTTAATGATTTGAATTAGTTACCATGGCTAGGGGTTTGTGGAGATAGAATCTGAAGGCAGACCTTCTGATCTGAAGACAACTCTCTTTATTTGAATATACCTACCTTTATAAAGAAGGATGTAAAAGAGAAGGACCAAAGTAGAAGGCAAATCAAAGACACTACCTAGAATCAGAAAATGTGTCTGGAACTGTGAGAAACTACCATTAACTTTTTTCCTATGAAGAACAGAAATCCTCAAGATTTTTAGCATCTTTTTTATTTTAAAGATAAAAGAATGAAAATATATTAACAGAGGCACAGACACTTACAGAATAACACAAAAACAATGTAAGCAATGCAGAATTTCAGACTAGGTGACGGAATTAACAATGGTTGTTCTATTACATATTGATATCTTCAAATTGAGTAGCATCTTTTGACTTAGGGAAATCACATCACACTATTCTTTCACAAAAATCCTTAATGGGTGAAAATTTAAAAATGCTTTATGGGGTAAGATCAATGAATTTCTTTAAACATTTTGTGTGCTCTTTATGGGGGATATCTCTAAAAGTGAGGAGGGGAGGGAACCATAAATCATGAATGCTGAAATACTGAAAGCTGCGAACATAAATGTTTTGATAAACACCAAGTGGAATCAAATTTTGCTGTGAAATTCCAAAGTGTAATATAATCCCTTAGTGTGGGACAAGAAGTCTCTGAGTAACAGTTAAATGTGGTCAATTTGGCTTTTATATTTTGGAGAGAGAGAGAGAGAGAGAGAGAGAGAGAGAGAGAGAGAGAGAGAGAGGGAGAGAGGGAGAGAGAGAGAGAGAGAGAGAGCGTGCAAGAGAGCACAAACACTAAAGGCTGTTGTGTGTCAGTCCAGAAATAGCAGGGGAACTGTCATTTCATGCTGGTGGACTGTGTCCTTTTTTCCACTTTATACCTTTCTTCTTGTTTGGTATGTATACGTTATGTAAGTATTACACACATAGAGGCCTTTGACATCAAAGATTCTGATTCTGCACCTTGAATAATCTAGGAGAATATACCAACCATAACACAGCAGGCATATGCCAGACACTTGACCCTTAAAAGGGGGTCACAGGCCATGGCATATTTAAACATAGTGAGACATGAACAGCGAGTGTGTTTTTGAACAAATGTGCATTGTTTCTAAAATTGAAACCACATGCTGAGTAAGATATGACATAGGTACAACCAAACAGAGAACAAGTGGACAGTCACAACAGTGAATACATTATTTTTAAATTTATATTATGTCTTTGAGTCTTGGGGCCACCCCTCTCTTTTTTTTATGGTGGAAATCAGCAACGTAAGCCCAGCTGCATGGATCTAGGCCCTAAAAGACCGGATCTTCTCAAACTGCTCAGATGGTGGGTAAATTTCAGTTGCCATACCGTAAGCAGCACAAGTAGCTGATTTTCCTGTGCCACGCCAAACCTGAACTTACCAAAGAGGCTACTTCATAGTCTACTAAGCTAGAAATCTATTTCAGTGGCTGTTTATTACTTTATGGAAAATGTAGCCACTGACAATTGTATGAAGAGATATTGACTGAACTGAAAACATTTCCAGCTTCATTTAGTTTTAGGTAACACATGTTTCTTTTGTTGAATTCTGGTCTTTCAGCTCTTCTGCATCCAGTTTTTGTTTATTGGCAGTCTCAATTATAACAGGATAGAGATGTTGAATTTTCTCTGCAGGCAGAGGACAATGATGAAATAATGATTTATTTGTGTGTCCTTTATGCAGCAATAGCTAAAATGGTCTGGAAATCCCATTGGTAGTCTGATTTTGCTTCTGTTCTATATCTTTACACGTAGCCAACAACAGAAAGCTTGAGAGGAAAAAGGAAGAGAAACCGAAGGAAGATCCCTGTGCACTGGTGCTTTCCTCTCCTCTCGGAAGGGGTGTGGAGTCTGGGAAGAGCACGAGCTCTTGCTTAGGAGTGGGACCAAAGGTACCATTGTTACCATTCAGAATACTTCTCAGTCATTACTGAAATTACTGCATTCTTCAGGTAAGAGCAAAGGCTAGAGTTAAGTTACCAATCTCTCTACTAGTAAAGTTCACTGACTTTAGTCACACAGCTTACTATCTACATCGTTTCAAGTCTGCTGTGTGTCTCTCTGTCTGTCTTCGTGTCTATCTCTGTTTCTCTTTGTCTCTCCCTGTCTCTGTTTCTGTCTCTCTCCCTATCTCTCCAGCACTAGGGGTCAAACCCTTGATCTTTCCACTAAGCTATATCCCCAGACCTCTTATCTTTTCCTTTTTTTTTTTGAGGCAGGGTCTCACTAAGGCACCAAGTTGCCCAGGCTGGGTTTGAAATTATGATTCTTCTACCTCAGCCTGCCAGATTGCTGGGGTTATAGATAAGTACTACCACAACTGGCACCTACTTTTTATGGTTTTTTGTTAGTTTCAGTATTTACTTATTTATGCATTTACTACATGTTCAAGAACCTACTTTGTATTTTTTGAGGGGAGATTATAATGAATTACAGAACATTTTACTTCATGTATCTCTTAATTTAGAGATTAAAAAGAACCTACATATTCATGAGGATAAATTACACACCAAAAATGGAAATCACAGAGGAGCATCAGATAAATGGAATAGAAGATATCTTATGTTGATTCAGAGACAAAAGGACACTCAACATTTCACCATGGACAGAAATTATTTTGGGAGAAAGAAAGGCTTCTATATGTTAGTGACTCCGTATGGCTTGGGAGGACAGAGAAGACCAAGGTTCTATTTAAGACTACAGAATAGGAAGTATACAAAAAACAAAAAATGAAATATTAGAACTAAACTTTTGAACAAATGGATTTAGTAGATGTCTACAAAGTGTTCTACCCCACAACATCAGAATATACATTGTTCTCAGCTGTACAAGGGGCATTGTCCAAAATAAACCACATACTTGCTCACAGAACCTGCTTAAGTAAATGCAAAGGAGCTGAAATTACTGCATGCATATTATCATACCACAGCACAGTGAAATTGGAAATCAGTGGTAAAAGAAAACACAAGAACTTCATAAACACAAGGAAATTAGAAAGCACTCTCCTGAACAAACAATGGGTCCCAGACGAAATTAAAGAAGAAATTAGAGAGTTTGTACAATTAAATGATAATACAATATAGCATACTAGAACATATGGGACACAATGAAAGCAGTCCTAAGAGGAAAATTTATAGTAGTGAATACCCATATCAGGAAAATAGAGCAAGGCCAAATGAATACTTTAACAGTGAGCCTCAAACTTCCAGTAAAAGAAGAGCAGGCTAAGCCAAATGCTTGTAGGAGAGAGGAAATTATATAGATCAGATTGGAAATTAATGCATTGGAGGCTAAGAAAACAATACAAAGAATCAGTAAATTGAGGAGCTCGTTCTTTGAAAGATTAAATAAAACTGATAAAACTTTAGCGAGACTTATCAAAAAAAGAAAAGAAAAGGCTCAAATCCATGCATTTAGGAATGAAAATCATAATGGATCCTGCACAAATCCAGAAGATCATCTAACACCTACTCTGAGAACTTGTATTATAATGAGATGGAAAATGCAGAAAAAAATGGACAGATTCCTAAATACATATAAGTTACCAAAGTGGAATCAAGAAGATATAAAAATGCTAAATAAACCAATATCAATTAATGAATTCAAAGTTGTAATTAGAAACCCACCAACAAGTGAAAGCCCAGGCCCTGACAGATTCACTGCTCAATTCTACAAGACATTTAGAGAAGACTTAATGCCACATCTTCTCAAACTCTTTAATGAGACAGAAAGGGAAGCAGTACTCCCAAATTCATTCTTGGAAGCAAGTGTTACCCTGATACCAAAGCTGGAGAAGGGCCCAACTAAGAAAGAAAACTATTTACTCTTTCAGATTCTTACACTAGTGAGATAATACCATATTTACACATGTGGGTCTGATTTATTTTGCTTATGAGTATGGTCTTGTTATGGTTGATACATTGTGTCAACTTGGGGAGTCTAGAGGTTTGCCTGAGTGACTCAGCAGGAAGCCAGGGTGCTTACTTTGTATACATCCTGAGCCTGTGGAAGAGGAGGGCATGGAGATTGTGTGAGAGCTGCATGCCCCCTGGGTGGGAGTAGGCTGTTTACAATGTAGGGGAGAAAAGGAGGCTGCTTGCAGCCATTCTTCCCTTTTGTGGGTTGTTTTTGCTGTGCTCTGCTGCCCTGAACAGTTTGCCCTCTGCCATGTGCCACTGTGCCCCAGAACCAGCCAAGTATGGACTGAAACCTTCACAAACTGTAAGCTAAATAAACCTTTCCTTTCTTCATTTTGGGTGTTGGGTATTTTGTCTCAGCAATGGCAAAAACGTAACCAAGACAGAATTTGGTACCAGTGGAGTGGGGTCGTTGGTGTGACTATACCTGACCATGTGGTTCAAGGGCCTTTGGAAATGGCTGGTGGGAAGAATTTGGAAAGGTTTGGAGATATCTGGTCAGAGCTCAGAATACCAGAATGCTGATGGAAATCCTGCCAGTAAAGACCAGACTGGGGAGGTTTCTGTTGGGAAGGACTACATTGGTTGTTGGACTCTAGATGATGTATGTTATGGCTTGGCAGAAAGTTTGTCTGCATTTTGGTCATGTCCAGAGACTTTGCCTAAGACTGAGATAAAGGGTGGCAGTGAACTGATTAATCTGGCAAAAAAAAATTTCAAGGCAGTTGAATGTTGGGGCAGTGGCATGGCTATTGTTGGGGGCTTTTAGCCAGATTTATACTGAAAATCAACAGCAAAGATCCCAGCAGGATGATTTAAAATGTGAGTTTGGCCAGAAAGGAAGCACCAGTAAAGCTGTGGATTGCAAAGATAAGGCTGAGGAGATCTTTATTGCTGAGAAGGAACAACAGAAAGGAATAGATGGCCTGAGGGCATCACAAGCAGCAAGTCTCCACCCTTTGCAGCTTCAAAACTGCAAAGGTGAAAGACCTTGCCTTGAGAAGGAAGCTAAAGAGTACCACGTTCCAGAATGGTGGCGGCCGCAACAGGTTCCAGAATGGTGGTGGCATAGAAAATTTTCTCCTCAACATTGGATTCAGTGTGCCCAGAGATCCAGGCACGCGACCCCTAAGGCCAAGAGAGAGGAAAGTTTGGCTACTGCTCCAGGTGGCAGCAGATCTTGGCATCATTCACGTGGCCCTGGCTTTAGGTGCAAGGATAATGCAAGAGTTCTGAGGTTAAAGAGGCTTCCACCCAGATTTCAGAAGGCCTGGGAGGCCAGGCAGTGTGCCCCTGAGAGGGCAATATGTGAGGCTGTGAGTGTGAAGCAAAAGGTTCCCTGCAGACCTCAGAAGTTTAGAAAACACAGGACCGTGGATCATCTAAGGAAAGCTGCAAAGAGGGACCAAAGCGAGCCTAAGAGAGAAGCTGTGGGAGCTGTAACCACCAGAAGTGCCTTAGGGGTGGACTCTGGCAAGCCCTTTGGAGCTCACAATGTACATGCTGCTTCAGGTGCTGGATGTGGAATTACAAGACACAATGTTAGCCCTGCTGGATTTTCGACTTGCTTTGGTCCCAATGTCTGTATCCCCCTGTTTGTGCCTTTTGGAATGGTGGTGTTTATTTTGTGCCTTTAAATGTTGGAAGTGTTTAATTTTCATTTGTACAGGGTCAAAATGTTATGGTTCTAATATAAGAGTGTCTTTGTATTTGGAAACTGGTTTAAGCAAATGTGTCTGGTTGCCAAGTTGACAAGGGGTGGAATGTTATGATTGATACATTGTGTCAACTTGGGGAGTCTAGAGATTTGACTGAGTGATTCAGCAGGAAGCCAGGGTGCTTACTTTGTATACATTCTGAGCCTGTGGAAGAGGAGGGCATGGAGACTGTGTGAGAGCTACATGCCCCCTGGGTGGGGGCAGGCTGTTTACAATGTAGGGGAGAAAAGGAGGCTGCTTGCAGCCATTCCTCCCTTTTTCGGGTTGTTTTTGCTGTGCTCTGCTGCCCTGAACAGCTAAATAAACCTTTCCTTCCTTCATTTTGGGTGTTGCGTATTTTGTCTCAGCAACGGCAAAAAAGTAACCAAGACAGGTCTCTAGTTGCACTCAGTTACCTGTGTTGCTTCTGTTGTTTTGTTTATGTCTGTTTATGTATTCATGTCTAAACGTTTCTTTTATGCTTAAAATAAAAAAGAAATCTATAGGCCAGTTTTCCTGATGAACCCAGATATGAAAATTCTCAGTAAGATGCTAGAAAACAGAATGCAGCAAATCATCAAGAAAATTATACACCAAGGCCAAGTAGGATTCATCTCAAGGAAGTAGGGATGGTTGAACATATTTAAATCAATAAATGTAATATACCATATTAACAAGGCAAGGAAAGAAATTATATGATCATCTTGATAGATGCAAAGAAAAGCTTCTGACAAAGTCCAACACCCATTCCTGTTAAAAACCCTACAGAAAACCAGAATAGATAGTCTTTATCTCAATCTAATAAAAGTTATCTATGACAAACCAAGAGCCAACATCATACTTAATGGACAAACACTGAAAGTTTTCACTCTGAAATCAGGAGCAAGACAAGGGTGTCCACTGTCACCATTGTTATTCAACATAGCCCTGGAAACCTTAGCCAGAGCAATGAGACAAGAGAAAGAAATAAAAGGAATAAGGATAGGAAAAGAGAAAGTTAAATTATCATTATTCAAAGATGACATGATACTCTGCATCGAGACCCCCAAAACTACAATAAAAAACTGCTAGATTTAATAAACAAATTCAGTACCATAGCTGGATACAGAGTCAACATGCAAAAATTAATAGACTTCCTGTACATGAATAACAAACTAATTGAAAAAGAAATTAAGGAAACAATACCTTTCACAGTAGCATCCAAAAATAAAAAGAAAAACAAAAACAAAAAGAGACATGTAGGAATCAATCTAATGATGGATGTAAAAGACCTCTACAAAAAGCAGAGGCAACTCTGGGCCACAAAGGCAGGGCAGGGGCATCACAATTCCTGACTTGAAATTATACTATAAAGTTACTGCAATAAAACCAACATGGCACTGGCAAAGAAATAGACCCAAAGATCAGTGGAACAGAATAGAAGATGCAGAAACAACTCCAGACATACTCAGCCACCTTATCTTTGACAAAGGTGCCAAACACATTCAGTGGAAGAAAGATGCCCTCTTCAATAAATGGTGCAGAAAAACTGGCTCTGCACATCCCAGTGATTAAAATAGTGAAACCCATATCTTTCATTATGCACCAAACTAAATTTGAAATGGATCAAATATCTAAATATTACAACAGAAATATTAAATCTGCTGGAAGATAGAATAGACAAAACTCTTGACATTGGTGTAGGCAAAGACTTTATTTTTTTTATTTTTTATTTTTTTTTGTGGTACTGGGGATTGAACTCAGGACCCTGCGCCTGCTAGGCAGGAGCTTATTCTACTGAGCTATATCCCCAGACCCTTTTCATTTTTTTTTTTTTTTTTTTTTGGCAAATGGGTTAATACATCTTCTTTTTTTTTTTTTTTTTTTTTTTGTCT
>PVLD010036123.1:0-10000 GCA_004027595.1 Dinomys branickii | reverse complement strand
CTAGGATTAAATGAATCCAGACTATGTGACCCCAAAGTATACTTTTTGACATACAAATTCTTTTTGACCTAACAGCGATTAAAAAGCTGCGAGCAGAGGAAAAGCTCTTCCTATCATTCATATTTTTATCTGAACACATGAGATAAATTTCCCTTTGCTAGAAATAAGTTTTATCTGGCCAGACATGGCACCAGAGGAATCTGTCAGCAAAACTTACTCCGTTAAGTTTTCCCCATATGTTTACTTTCCCACACTGTTCTACCTTTGGGAGCTAAAACCATTTTCCTTGTCTTGTCATTTTCTACAAATTTATTGTTCTTTGTTTAAGATGCTATATAAGCCAGATTTCTAAACAACTGTTCTGAGTTTCTTTTCATTAAATTCTCTCCCTTGTGATGTGCACTGCATCCATTAATAAATGTGCCTTTTTCTTTTATTAACCTATATTCTGTTATGGGGATCTGCCTCCACTGCACGATTATGAGAAGTTGAGCAGAAATTGTATTTCTTATACAAGAGCTTAAAAGTTCCAGGCAAAAAATATACATAAGAATGAATTCAAAACATAAGAAGAGAACTACCTCAAATGGGAAATTACAGGAGTATTTATAAATATCTCAAATATCTCCACTTCTACCCTGGAAAATTGGTACCATTAACTTTAGCATTTTGACAACAAGCATCTCTATCTCTGAATGTGTTATTTGACTGTAAAATTGATATTCTTGAAATGCTCCTTTCTTGACTCTTTCTGCCAGGTGGATGCTTGTTTAAGTTATTCAAGTTGTAGTTTGTTACAATATTGAAATATTTCCTAATGGCTTAGTAAACAACTGCTTCCACAGTCCCCGTTGGTGTTTCTCCTCACTGCACATTTACCTTGCCTGACCAACCCCATCCACTGGACTTTCAGCCCTCCTCATGATCCAAAATCTGAAGCGTTAATGTGCAGCCCAGCACCAAGACCTTCGACAACTCTGCTTCTGAAAACACGTGAAGGTCCCCTTTCATTTTCTGGATTTACTGTTCTGCCTCCCAGTTCTCACCCAATCTGCTTTTAGCATAGAATATATCATTATTTTGTGTGTGTGCGGGGACCGGAAATAAAGACCTTGCACTTGCCAGGCAGGCACCTGTGCCACTGAACTAGAGCCCTAGCCCCATATGTTATCAATTCTTGACCTTCAAGCTGAATGTGTTTGTAATCTGTAATTTCCCCTACTTCAGTGTAAAATCAGATCGTTCATGTACGCAAAGGCGGTCAGTCATCTCTAATACTACTAGGAGGAACTAAAATCCCAAAGCACAGAGGAGAAATTCAATATGGCTGACTATAGCAGGCGTTCCATAAGGGATATTCAGAGAAGATTTACTGAAAATACAGGTACTTTGAAGTGGAGGAGACACTTACACTTTGAAATAGAAAATTAATCTGAGAGATGATGTGTGTAGGTCAAACCAAGTATCTAGATTATGGGAAAGGGGAAGTGCTACCACAATAGCTAGTCCGCACCATCCCTGCTCCTGCTCCTCCAGGGAACAGCAATCCAGAGAACATCCCAAGTCGCTCAAGGGAACGAATGATTGCTTCAGAAACCTGGCTCTTAGAACAGACTCTGCACGTTTAAGTCTCTCCTCCCCATCATCACTCCCTGAAGCCCCGGAAAATGCTATTTTCTTGGGGTGTTCTCTTCAGCTTATCACAGGTAATGGAACAGTTCCTACCCCAGGTATACAGGAAAACTTCCCAAGTGTGAAGGGAAGCTTTCAGCATAGAAGTAAGCAAGGCTAACAGAATATCAGCTACTACTGACAATGAGAGCTGAGGCTCCTCAGGACATGTCTTAGTCACATTTCCAGTCTCCCACTAAAGCACAGAGTCTTTAAAACTATCAGAGAAAAGCAAAAAGTTACATATAAAGATAAAACCATTAGCATTACAGCAGACATTTAACACCTTATAGGCATAGAAGCCCTGCTGTGAAGAATTCCAAATCCTGGAAGCAAACATGTTCCAACCCAATACTGAAAAACTTCCCTTCAAACTAGATGGAGAAACAAGGAGATTCTATGAATATTCAAAATTTGAGGGATACATGAACACCAGGCCAGCATCCCCAAAATACCCAAAAATATCTTAGATAAGAACAACCTGGCCAACAAAGACAAAATTTCAGATGAAATGAATACATTGAGCAAGGCAAACAGATAAACAATAAAAGAGAATAAAGGACTCAGAAAAAGTGCACTGACGGGAACAAATCAATACCTTTCAGTAACATCTCTCACTGTTAATGGCCTGGAATGCCTAATAAAAAATCACAGATTGGTGCACTGGATCAAAAAGAAAAAAGCAATCTAATAGTTTGCTGCATTCAAAAACTTCATCTAATAAAAAAAAATCCATACATTAAAAATAAAAGGATTGAAAATAGTAGTTCATGCACCAGGACCCCAAAAGCAAGCAGATGGAGAAGTTGTACTCTTAGGCAAAGTAAACTTCAAACTAAAACTGTTCAGAAGAGTTAAAGAACATCTCTGCATACTAGTTAAAGAAACAATCCAACAGGAAGACGTGATGCTTGTTAATAGATATGCATGGAGTACCGGAGCACTTAATTTAATAAAACACATGCTGCTTTTTTTAAAAAAAAATTTATTTTAAAAGTAAAAGAACAAAAACTCTAATAAAAATACACACAGTAGCACAAGAACAGTACAAAAACCGAACTACAGATAAGGTGGCAGGGGATCAACAATGGTTGTTGTATTACACGTTGGTAACTTCAAAGTGTATACTCAGGACAATACAAATAGACATACAAGATTGTTCAAACAACTAATCACTGATTGTTTCCTGCATCAATATGACATGAGAAAACAGTGCAACCATGTCAGCCATCCTGCACATACATACATACCTACACAGCTATCCCCCTCTTCCTCCTCTCCTTCCCTTCATCCCGATTGCTCTCCACCCTTGAGCAGTCTCCCTTCATACCTCCCAATCTATATTCTCACCTCCAGGTTCCTACACTAATGATACTATATGCTGTTTGTACTTGCACATCTGGTTTACCTCACTTATGAGTATGGTCTCTAATTGTGACCATTTGCCTATAAAAGCCCCTAGATTGTCTTTCTTTACAGCTGAATAATATTCCATTGTGTAAAAATGCCACAGTTTTTTAATCCAGTCCTCTGTGGATGGACATTTGGCTTGTTTCCATGATTAAAACACATGCTGCTTGACAGAAAAGATCAAACAAATGCCAGCACGATCATAGTGGGTTACCTATTAATACCCCCACACTCATAAAAAGACAGATCAACTAAACAAAAAAATCAATAAAGTAGTATCCGTGGTGAAACACAACTTTGAGCAAATGGATTAATAGATATCTACAAAGTACTCAGCACTACTGCAACATAATCCAAGTTCTTCTCAGCAGCCCTTGTAATTTTCTCCAAAATAGTCCAAATACTAATTCACAGAGCCTGCTTAAATAAATATAAATAAATTGAACATACCCTATGTTTATCAATGAATTATTTCAATGGTGCGCTGAAACAAAAAGAACCACACAAAAGTTATAAACACCTGGAAACATAGTAACATACTCCTGAGCACTCAGAGGTTCACTGAAAAAAGCAAGGAAGAAAGCAATTTCTGGATCCCAGTGGTGACAATGCCAGTAAAACACACCAGAACCTCTGTGATGCAATGAAATCATTCATAAGGTTGAAGTTTATTCCAATCAATGCTCACATTAGAAAAGCAGAGCATGTTCAGATAAATAACTTCACAATGAACCTTAAAGTACTCAAAAAACAACAATCCTAGAGATCAGTGCAAAAATTAATAAAATTGAGACAAAAACACAAAGAATTAAAAAAAACCCTGTTTTTTTGAAAGAATAAACAAAATAAACCCTTAGCCAAAATTACCAAATGAAAGGGAAAAGATTCACATCAATGCAATTAGAAATAAAGACAAAGTCACAGTGGAAGCCATTGTAATTCTCAAGATAGTAACAATTATAAAAAAGTTGTACTCTAACAAGTTGGAAAATATGGAAGAAATGCACAGCCTCCTAGACTCTTACTACTAAAACTAGACCCAGAAGACACAAAAATTCTGAACTACCCAGTAGCAAGCAATGAAACTGACATAGTAATAAAAAATAATCTACCAACTAAGAAAAGCCAAGAACCTGATAAGTTCCTTTCTGAGTTATGAAATAACGACAATATTCCTCAAACTCTTCAATGAAGTTACAAGGAAAGGAATGCTCCCAAATATATTTCTGGAAGTCAGCATCACTCTGACACCAAAATCAGAAAAGACCCAATTGAAAAAGAAAATTATGGGCAAATTCTGTAATGAGTATATATTTAACAACCTTCAATTAAAAATTAACAAATAGAATGCAATAAATCATCAAAGAGATCATACACTATGGCCAACTGTGTTTCACCCCAAGATTACAAGGATGGTTCAATATGCAGAAATCAATAAATGTAATATAGTGCCTAAAAACGAAAGGACAAAACCACATGATCAAATCAATAAATGGAGAAAAAGGATTTAATGAAATCTAACATCCATTTAGGATAAATACCCTGAAGAGTAAATAAATAGAAGAACCTAATCACCATCTGTTAAAAGCTATTTATAACAGTCAACAATCAACATCATATGGAATGGGGAAAAACTAAAATCTTTCCTTCTAAAATCAGAAAAAAGCAAGACTGTCCACTATCACTACTCTTGTTCAATAGAGTACTTGAAATATTAGCAAGAGCAATCAGGCAAGAGAAAGAAATAAAAGAGATATGTACAGGAAAGGAAGAAGTCAAATTATTATTTGTACATGTTATAATCCTCTACATAAAAGGCCCCCAAAATTCCACCAAAAATCTCGTAGAATTAATAATCAAATTCAGCAATCTAGCCAGATGCAAAATCAATGCATGAAAATCAATAACATTCTTATACACCAATAATGAATTCTCCAAGAAAGAAATTAGGAAAACAATAAGGTTCATAATAGCATCAAGAAAAAAATAAATATATAGTAATAAACTTAGACAACTAAGTGAATTACCACTACCATGAAAACTACAGTACTCTGAAAGAAGGAGGTTGAAGAAACATCACAAAGTGAAAAAATATACTGTTACTGGAGAAGCAGAACTAATGCTGTCAGAATGCCCAGACTTCTAAAGCTGATATGTTGACATAACACAATCCTAAGCAAAATACCTACAGCATTTCTCATGAAAAGAGAGCAAACAATCCTACAATTTATGTGGAAGCACAAGAAACTCAGAATTGCAAACGAAATCCTGAGTATTCTGGGTTAAAAGAGGCATCAGAATACCAGATTTGAAGTTCTACTACAAAGCTGCTGTGATAAAAACAGCATGGTACTGGCATAACAGGACACATGAGGACCAGTGGAACTGAGCAAAGGGTGCATAAATGATCCTAGTCACACCCAGCTATTTGATCTTTTACAGAAAGGCCAAAAACTAAGTTGGACAAAAAGTAGCTTCTTTAGCAAATGGTGCTAAGAAAACTGGCTATCCACATGCAGCAGATTGCAGCTGGACCCATATCTTTCACTATGTACTGAACTAACATCAAAGTGAATCAAAGATCTAAATATTAAAAGTGAAACAACCTACTGGAGAATAAAATAGGTGAAACTCTTGAAGTCATAGATGTAGGCAAGGATTTTCTGAACACAACAGCAACTGCACAAGAAATAATAACCAGAATCAAACAATGGGATTATATCACATTGAAAAGCTTCTTCACAGAAAAGTAAAAAATGACAGAGTGAAGATACAACCCATAGAATGTGAAAAAGTTTTTTTCCAGCTACACCTCATACAGAGTACTAATATCTAGGCTATTTAAACAGCTCAAAAAATTTGATTCCCCATCATAAAAGCTCTAATGAACAAATAAGCAGCTGAAATGAATAGATACTTGTTAGAAGATGAAGTACATGTTGCCAATAAATACATGACAAAATGTGCAGTTTCACTGATTATTAGAGAAATGCAAATTATAAAAGCACTGATATTTCATATCCCTCCAGAAAGAAAGGCAATGTAGAAGAAATCAAATAACAACAAATACTGGAAAAGCTTCAGTGCAAGAGGAACCTGTCTATATTGTTGGTTGGAAGGTAAACTAGCACAGCCACTATGGAAATAATTACAGGGATTTCTCAAAAAACTAAAAGTAGAAATTCAATTCAACCCAGCAATTCTGCTTCTAGGTATATTTCTTTTTTTTTTTTTTTTTTTTTCCCCGGGACCGGGGATCGAACTCAGGGCCCTAGTGCTCAGCGGCAAGCACTTAGCCCACTGAGCTGTACCTCCAGCCCGTTAGGTACATTTCCAAAAGTGTTAAAGACAGCATATTACCACAACACATACATACCAATCTTTATAGCAGCAAATTTATAATAGATAAACCATAGAAGCAGTCCATGAACAGACAAATGGATATAGATATTTTGTTATTTATGCATAATGGAATACTGTTTGGCCATAAAGAAGGATAAATGTATGACATTTTTAGGAAAATTGATGCACCTTGAAAACATAATGTTGTGTGAACTATATCAAACAAAGAAAATCAGATATCATGTGGTTTCTCTCATTTGAGTAATCCAAAGTAAAAACACAGTAAATAACAGAATAAAAGATTAATGCAGTGAAACGGAAAGATAAGAATATGATGATAATGAAAATAATAATGTAAGAAGTGGGTCTAGAGATGGTGCGCATGGTGTTATGGATTGTGCCTTAAGGTACCCCTACAAAGCCTTATGCACTCCTCTGTGAGCACTTTAAGAGATGAGTAGATCATGGATGTATGACACTGGATCATAGATGCCTGGTGCTGGATTAGTCCACTGATAGGTTTATAGCTGTGTGAGATGTTGAGAAATAAAGTCTGGTAGGAAAATGTAGGTCACTGTGGACACGGCCTGTAAGGATACATATATTCTGTTCCCTTGATCCCACATGTTGCTTGCCCTGTTGTGGACTATCCTCTGCTATGCCCCTCTGCCATGTCAACCTGCCTTGCAGTCAGGCGATTAGGGACTGAAATCACTACAAACTGTGAGATAAAATACACTTTTCTGCCTTTAACTTTTGGGTTTTAAATATATTGTGTCCCAACAAGGAGAAAGTAACTAAGACAGGGGAAGAAGAAAAAAAGAATTAACAAATGTTACAGGGAACAGTTGGCTAAAATTTTTTCCTAATTCATGGGATTTTTTTTTACTCTACTGATGATTTTTTTTGATGTGCAAAATCTTTTCAGTGAGATCCCAGACATTGATTCTTTGAAGTATTTTCCATGTAGTTTGGTTTTTGTTCATGAATTCTCTGCATAACCCTATGTCTTCAAGATTTCTACCTACTTTCTCTTCCAGTAGATTTAGTGTTTCTGTTTCAATATTTAGATGTTTGATCCATTTGGACTTTAGTTTATAGTATGGTGATAGACATTGGTCTAGTTTTGGTCTTTGGCATGTGGCAAGCCAGTTTTTCCAGCACCATTTATTGAAGAGGCTGTCTTTCTTCCGGTGAACGTGTTTGGCACCATTGCCGAAGATAAGGTAGCTGAGTGTGTTTGTAGTCCTGTCTGCATTTCTAATCTGTTCCATTGATCCTCAGGTCTGTGTTTTTGCCAGTACCATGTTGATTTTATTACAGTGGATTTGTACTATAATTTCAAGTCAGGGTTTGTGATGTCTCCTGCCTTTCTTTTGTTGCCCAGGTTTGCTTTTGGTATTCTTGGTCTCTTCTGGTTCCAGATGAATTTTAGAAGTGAAAGGAAAAGAAACTGCTCAAAGGGAAAGAACAACTGGGGTGCAGGAAAGGAGGAAAGAAAGAAAAAAGGAAGGGAAAGAATATAGAGTTATATACACAGGACAGCTGGGATAATTATACTACTGATTTCTACGATCTATTAAAAGGAGCAGTAAATGCTTAACTTTTTTTCTTCTTTTCAATTTTTTTGACCAATTTTGCATGCCTATATCTGGTAATCTGAACAACTAATTTGAAGACAATAATATGCAATATAACAACCATTGTTGAATTCCTATCATCATGTTTAGGGAAATTTTGTATTATTTCTAATGTTTGCTTAAATTATTTTTATTCTCTTTAAAAATGTTATGTACATGTACAGACTCTCTAAGATTAATGTAAGCATCATGTACAGCAAATATATACTAATAAAAAACAAGAAAAATAATACAGTGAAATATAAGCTAGGAAAATTTATAATATGCAATGAAATATCTTAAATATTTACAAAAATAATTTATAAGGATGCTAGACAAGTATGAAGCTAGACAAATAGAAAGGATTTGCAAATGTAGATGAATATTTAAGCATGGAAATGATTACATGTCAGGTCATTGCACCAATCTATCTGAGTTTTGAGTAATTGACCATTTGCAAGAAAAAGCCCTACAGTCCAAGATAAGTATGAATGTCATTATCCCAGTTATAAGGTGAATTGTACTTTCCCAAAATACATATACTTGGCTGGGGATCTACTCAGTGGAATAAGCGCCTCCCTGGCAAGCGCAAGGTCCTAAATTCAATCTCCGGTACCGCAAAAAAAAAAAAAAAAACAAAAAACCAAAAAAAACCCAAAGCTGCACTCCAAACCCATGGTATCTCAAAATGTAACTGTACTTAGAGATAAGGCCTTTAAAGTATTGATTAAGAAAACTGAGGCTTTTATTGTGATGCCCTAATCCAGTGTCACTGGAGTCCTAATGAGAAGAGGAAGAATTCCAATGTTGTTTTTGCACAGAGATGACATGCGGAGCTGCAGCCAGAACACAGTCACCTGCAACACCAGGAGAAAGGTCTCGGAGGACACCAACCCTGCCAGCACCTTGATCTTGGACTTTTAGCCTCCAGAACAATGAGAAAGTAAGTGTTTGTTGTTTAACATACTCCCACCAGTCTGTACCACCTGATGGGACTGTCTCATGCTACCCAATGGGACGTTACATCTTGACCACCTGTAGTTAAGAGCCATCCAGTAGTGAGACATAAAAGTTACATTCCACCATGAATGTGTTAGGCCTCTGAGTCAGTGGTATTCTGTTATGTAAGCCCTAGCCAACTAACACAATTAATTTGAACTCACCTCTTGTTTATTAAATAATGAGAAGTAGTTTTATTTACAATAAAGAACAACTTCCCTAAATTAGGAAATCAATGATTCATTTCATTACTTGAGGCTACCCCAGAACTCTTTGCTAAAAATTTTTATAAATGGCCACCCACAGACACTTTTGGTGCCGTATTTGGCTGAAGCACCGTGAGGCTGGTAAAGTGTCAGATATTGGGGTTATTTATCTCATGTTGAGCAAAAGTAAGCCTTTGTGTGTGATTCATCCCCTTTTGTGTTTCAGTAATTGTGGGCCTAGGGATTCCAAATTCATTAAACTTTCTAGCCACCCACACGGAAGCATTTACTTTTAGAGATTTTCTTTTATATTTAATTGAAAGAGTGATCCCTGGGAGTTCTGAGAATGTGTTTAGGTAAGTTGATTATCTAAAGCAAAGGACAAATTTAAATATTTCCCTAATGTCTGTCAACTTATTGTTAAAAACTTTTACAGATAAAGGGCATCAAAACAGGTTTTCAGGTGCATAAATAGAAGACTTTGAGCGACCTTCTTGCGTTTATTGCCCACTCAACAGATGAAGTAATTATGTTTATATCATGAACCAGGGATGGATGCATAAAAATCTCTCCATTTCAAATGTCATCAATTAGTACCTTATTTATAATTCTAGTATATAAAGAAGAAGAGTTTATAATCTTAAGTAGGGCTCTCAGTTTTTTGAGGTCTGTCAATTAAAGAAGAAAGTGAATAAGTCTGGGACCTTGAGAGGAAATATCACTAAAGGGAAATTAGACTTTTTTTTTTTTTTT
>PVLD010036122.1:0-11215 GCA_004027595.1 Dinomys branickii | reverse complement strand
TAAATTGCTCTTGTAACGTTTCCATTTGTTTCCTATTTTCTTCTAGTATTTTGTCTATTTCTTGTCTGTGTGAATGGAACATTTCTTCCATCATTGTTTTCAGCTCTTTTTTTGTCTGAGAAATCATTGCGGGTATGTGGGTTATTTCTGCTTTGAGCTCTTTCATGGCCTGTTGGAGTTGTTTTATTTCGGATGCAATCGTTTCATAACTTGAAGTTATGAGGCTTTCTGGTTCCCCTGTATCTTCATATTCAAAACTTGTTTTGGGTTGGGTTGAGTTTTGAGACTGCGTTTTGTTCCTCTGTTTTCCCATTTTTGGGTATCAGATTCAAAATGTGGAGCTATAAATTCCACAGGCAGTTCAGCAGGCAAAGGTCTGCTGGAGAGGCTGCTCCAATGGTTCCTTCTCTTTGGGAGAATGTCCCTTAAGCTGTCTGCTGAGATTTCCGCTTCTACTCCCTACCCCAAGACCTGGCCAGGGCGAATAAATAGCTCGCCACCCCAGGATTCTTGCAGATAGGCCACTCAGGTGTTCCCCCCTGGGTGGAGCTCCTTCCCCCCTCACAAAACCCGTTGGGGCGCCTAAGTAGGTTTTCCCACTCGGGAGATCCCGCAGTCCTTAAAGCTGCTTTGATGTCTCTCGCTGGGCTGAGCTTCTTCCCGATTCAGGAAAAACCGGTTGGAGCGTGCATTTAACTCACCCTGTGATCATGCAAACAGGAGTACCGTTCAGATGTTTTTCCCTGGATGGAGGTTTTCCCCGACTCAGAAATCCCGCCGGCCGGTCGCTGTTGCTCCAGTTCGCGCAGCGCTGGCTGCGGGGGTGGGGTTCTGAGCGGGATCCCGGAGCGCTGCCCGGTTTGGCGCAGTTTGTCCCAGTAGCGCGTTCTGTGTTGGGTTCAGGAGCTGAAGCCGTTTTTCCCTCCACACTCGCTCTCTCGGCTGGTTGTCTTCTTCCTGGAAGTCCTCATTTCTGTCTTCACATTGCTATATTTCATTGTTTGGGTGGTAATCCTCTGGGAGGTTCTCTCTCTGCTGCCTACCCGGTCGCCATCTTCCCGGAAGTTCCTAATTTTACTTTAATGTATATTTTTATAGTTACAAAACACTCATATCTATTATGTAACAGGCAGATGAACCTGCTCATGTGTGCTTCTGGCCCTTTAACTTTCCTAGGCCTCTAAGAACATATATACTATGGTTCCAAATTAGCTTGTTTTTACTGAATACTGAATTTCCATATTTACCTTACCTATTAACTGGAATATTACATTTGTGGCTTTCTTTCCTCAATTACTTTTAGTATTTCAGAAGTACAGTATTTAATTTTAACTACCTGTTTTTAACATTAGTCTTGTGAAGGAATCTCTTTTCTAGATGCAGAGAATGATTCACATAAGGAGTATTTTTTCACAGTGTTTCCATCTTTAACTTTGCATTGTATTTTATGGTTTGCAGACTAGGCATTTTTTATATTATACAATAGTATACTTAAAACGACTGCTGTCAGTATTATAAAAGTGATGATTAGATCTAAATGGAGCTGTGATGAACAAGGTAATTGCAATAATGCTAGTAATTCATTATTCTACAGAAAAAATGACTTCTTAATGGTTAAAAATTCTTGAAAATGGCTATCTTGACTGGTAGTGAGTTCACTATTAGAAGAGCTATTTAAGCAGAAATAATCTTCAGGGCATGATGTGCAAGGATGTAGGCACTGGGTGGGAATTGACCTATATGATCTTTAAATCCCTTTGTGTTTCGGGGTTTATTCTAGACTGTTTTAACTTTTTGTTTCATAAAGCAAATGTTTCCTCTCTGTATTGTAAAATACAGAGATAGAGATGGGTGAGGTGTAAGTACTTAGGCATTGAGAACGTACATTTAATCTGTGAAAAGTTTTCTAACAAATTGGCATTAATTAGAAAAAAGATAAGACCTTTGAGATACAGGGTTCAGGAGAGGATAGTAGTCATCACAGACTCAAATCACTGAAAAAGGATTTGGAAACTTGGGACAACAGAAATGAGAAAAAGGGTATTTGAGGTACCTCAGTCCTAGCAAAGGCTCAAAACAAGAACAGGTGTCTAATGGATGAGTTTGTATGCACTGGTTAATCTAAAGAAAGAACAGAAATCATCCAAAGTGATTACGTACACACGAGCAAATTTTGAAGAAACCATAAGAAAATACTCTGGTTGAAAATTCAGGACAAGTTCCAGTTTTTGTTGCAACTTTTCCTGTCTTATACATCATTCCCATGGCAACAACTTCATTTAACATGTATTTTATAAAGGGAAACATTACTTTGGGTTATAACCACTTATCAAATATTTAGTTAAATTGCAAACAACTCCAATGTAAACTTTCATAATAGTGATGTTTGAATAACTAAAACTTTCTGGATGTTTTTCTGTAGGCGTTATTTATGTAATTCCCTTTCCATCCCAATTTAGATACTTACTATACAAGCTTATGATGTGGAAAGTGAGGCCCAGAAAGGTTCAGGTTTATATAGTTTGTGAATTGCAGTATTATATGGATTTAATTTTAAATTAGTGTCTTGCAAAATCCCCCATAGGTCAGTAATGTGCTTAGGAGTCTTTACTTGGAAATTATCATTGATGTGCATTGATATCTCCAACAAATATTTTCTTAATTACACAAGTGTGTGTGATTCTATATGAGTTACAATTTTCTTATTTTCTCTTTATAAATTATTATTTAAAAACTTCTGAAAGTAGTAGAACTACTACCTCTTTTTAATAGATGAACAGATTGAGTTCAGGCAGATTTTAGTTAATTAGCAAAAATAGAGATAAAATCTCCCCATGGTAGATGACTCCTAAAATTTCTCAGCTTTTCATGTAGAAATTATTTCACTTAAATGGTCATTTTCAAACAACTTTAGACAACATTAAATGAGATGATTTTGCAGTAATTTTTGAAGTGCAGATATTTATATATATATATATATAATTATATGATCCTCAAAAACATAAGTAATTCTTCTTTTCTGAAATTCCTTAAACATGAACTCAGCCATTCTCATCTACCTCAATTTCCCATTAATTTTCTTCTGTATAGAGTGTACGGATAAATACTGATTTGTCAGTAAACATCCTGCTCAGAACTAGAAAACCAATGGTTTCTTTGGTGCAAAATGGATACTGTTCTTCAGGTGGCAGGTACTAACTTTTTCATTTGTATGTGCTCTTACTAGCCATAAAAGTCACAATTAACATTTCTTCCATCTCCTATCTTTGGGAATAAGAAAATGTGATTCTCTTGATAATTTCATTGCAGGATAATATTAAATAGAATTTTCTCCTGAGGCAAAAAGGCAGTGTTGTTAATTTGATTTCCTAATTAAGTAAATCAAACTTACTTTTAAATTACATATTAACCTGTTAATTTTAGTTTTTATGCTAAAACATTCCCTTAGGTTTAACACTGAATCATTTAGAATTTATCTGTCAAATATATTTCTTTTCTTAGGTTTATCTTCATGACATTAAATAAATAGTTTGAACTTTTCAACTTTTCAAGCAATTGTGTTGAGCTGACATGGCTGAGCCAGCGTCTGTGCTTCTATGTGCCATGTGTGCCAGGTGCCTTGAAGTGACTTGGTTGTCACTAAATACAACTAAGTGTGAGCAGAGAAAAGGTTTCAGAAATTTAAAAGAAGGATTCAAAAAAATAGAAAATTCTGTTCTCAGGAATGATGGCTCTGTCCGTCCGTCCATCCATCCATCCATCCATCCATCTATCCATCCATCCATCCATCCATGCATCCATGTTTCTCTGTGTGTCCTCTTAAAATGCACTACATTGCCAGGGGTGTAGCTCAGTAGTATAAGCACCTGCCTGGCAAGTACAAGGTCCTGAGTTTGATTCCTGGTATCCCCAAAAAAAAAGAGTTTTACAAAATGTTCTACATTTACACTGATACAATACAGTGTTGCTGACCAAATATTTTCATATCATAAATAATTCTTAGAAGAAAAGAATTAGTACAAAACAAGCTAAGTACTCCTTGTATATTTTTCATTGTCCCTGTTTCTTTCTTAAGTTGAATTTTTCATATTTTTCCTTTCTATTCTTTCTTTGCATATGGCACTAGGAACTTCTCCAAGAAAACAGTTTTGCTTTGAAGATATTTTATTTCCTCTCATAAATGATTCTTTTGTTCCACTATTATATTTTAAACCACTGTAATACCCTAATAGGATCCAGCCCCTCCCTGGCCTCTGTGTTTGGGAAATTTCTCCAAAGTCAGTCTTGGAAAGTTGGATTCAGAAGTTTGAAGGCCAAAAATCGTGAAGACCAAGATCCTTCTTTTCTAAGTACTAGGCATTCAGGCAAGGCGAAGTTTATGACCAAACCATAGCCATCTAGAATGTCAGTTTCTAAACACATTTGAAGGGCACATTAGAAATTTGAAGACATTTCTACTTGTATTCTACGGTAAGCCAGATACCTTTTGAAGGAAGAAGAATTATTATGGCCCTGAGTCTGATCCCCCCCATGCAGTGTATATATATATATATATATATATATATATATATATATATATATATATGTTATACATTTATGTTATAACATGCATATATGATATATACACACATATAAGTATCAATGATAAATAAGATTCAAACTGCCAGTCTTGAACAGCAAAAGGAATTTAAAATTTTAGCTCTATAAAATAAATGAAGAGTTTGAAATTCAATCAGTACTATTTTATGTTGAGATGAATGTACTTGGCTTTTTTTGAGAATCATACCGTCTGCTGTGGTTTATATAAGAAATTGGGCAAAATCTTCTATTCGTGTTCGACTTTGGCTTTAAAACACACCTTACAATCAAGGTTTTCAGGTGATTTACTTCATAAAAAATTGCAAACCAGGACAGATTCAGTGGTAGCTTTTTTCACTCTCAGATAAAATTTTCCTAAGTGGCAGAGAGGGGTAAATTTATCAGGCGTTCTGAAATTTGTACAAGACTTCTTTGTTATCACAGCTTTTGAGGTATTGCACTTCCCAGGGTAAATAATCGTTATTTATATGTTTGTGAAATGTATTATTATAAAGCTAGTTCTGTGTCACACATGTGCATAGTCCCTCAAATTTCAGTCACATTCTTATGCTTGTATGACATTTGAGAGCTACAGGCAATTTAGAAAATGTGGCACAAGTGTATGCTACACATTAGTATTACCCATCACATTTGTCGTTCTATGGAAAAACACACTAATTCCTGAGCTAGGGGCCTTTCAGGACAAACAGGGCACCACATGGCATGCAAGTGGGTAAGACGTCCTCACACACGCGGAGACACAAATTACATGGAAAGGCACAGCCTTTACAAAATTATGCTGCTTTTTCACGAAGCTCATGCCTTATGTTTTTTTTTTTAGACTCTTGATTTGAAACCTATTCGACTCTCTTGGATTTATGAAAATAATTTTTAAATTTTTATTCAAGAAAGTAGTCTTTATTAGCCTGAATATCACACGGTTTGAAGTTAGTTTTTTGTGATGCAATGTTTAAACTAGAAGACTAATTTCTTAAGGATTCCAGGCTTCCTACCAAGGCTCTTAAAAACATGCTTTATATGTAGTGGACCCTATAAATGTTTGCTTCTAGTTTTGTTTTTTAACTTTAGGAAACCAGTTGAAAATTGTGGAATTAGACTTTGGAGCTATATATTATATTTTTAGACTATTACAAATGTATCTAAATCTCTAACCTCCTAGGAAAGATAGAATCTCTTCCAGCTTGTGATTATAATATATGATTTGTATGGACTCAAGTCTGTCTTAGGAATGCATTTAGTATTTTCTGGACTGAGCTTCTGTTCCGTGCCAGGCAGGTTTCTAACTGTGTGTGTTCGGTCCACTGATCGACTGACTGAGAGGCAAATGATTCTCACTAAAACATACCCAATTTGTAGCTGCTACAGAAAAGATGGACTCCAGGGCCAAAATTGGACCCTCACTAACAAAGCTTTCTTTCTGCCAATAGCAATGCTTACACAGTGAATGAAAATTCAGTGACCTATATTCTTCCATTTAAATCTTTGAAAATTTAAATTAAAACTTTGTCAACAGTAATTCTAACCATACCGAGGCAAAAAGAGCGTTCTCTGCAATCTGGCAGCGCTAAATGTAATTCATAACTATCAGAAATCCGTTTTCTCTGCATAACTTTCAAGAACACTCCTGATGTCTTGAAAATTCCATGCAATTTTCTTTAAAAGTTGGTTTGGAATGCCACTGTGCATCTTGAAGCCCACATACAGTGAGTTAAATTACAGCAATAGCATATTTCTCAAGCACCATATAGTTGCAAATCCTTTATCCTGAAGTACATAGTAAAGGATTTTCTCCTTGAACAGTGAAGAAAGTTGAACTTTGGGGCTGTTTCAATTTAACACGTGATGTGCAGCACATTTGCAACTGTAGTTTGTCCTTCCTGCTCTTTCTTTTTCATTCATCCCTGCTTCCTGTAGAAGGAATTAAATGTGTAACATGTACATGATTACATAACTGTATCCATATTACCCCAATTTTCAAAGCATCATTTCCTTACACTGGCTTACACGAGTACTTCTTTCTCAGTGGGTTAATCTGAATGAAGAGGAGAAGGAGGATGTTTATTTTCACCATCCTTTTTCCACTTCTTTAGAACCTCTTCTGATCCTCCCCACCTCAGTAAATGATAGCTCTATTTTTTGTTGTTATTGTTACTAGATCAAAACATGGCCATCCTAGATGACACATTTCATCCTATTCATCATGAGTCCATTTAGCAAGCCAGTTTTACTCTACTCTCCAAATACATTACAAATATAGTCAGATTGACTGATAACCGGACTAACTACTTGAATATATTACCTGTTTCTTTTCTACCTTTGACTGCCAAATTGATATATTGTATGCCCTAACTCCACTAGCATAGAGGGTTCTTGAATAAAAAGCTATCAATTTTGCAATCGTTTTTAAAGCCGTATTTCTGTTATCTAATCTGTTAAGGATGTGATGAATAAGGATTAGAAACTTCCTACCTAATAATAGTACTGGGGAAAATACCACAGAATAACTACAGTGAACTTTCTAAACAAATTTTTGTTTTGTTGAGTCGGGTCTTGCTGTCCAGGCTGGCATTGAACTCACTGTGTAGCCTAGATTGGCCTTAAACTCACAGTGATCCTCCCGCTTCAGCATTGCAAGTGCTAGGATTACAGGAGTGGGTCACCATTCCCAGCTCAAATATTTTCGCACAAATAAATAAATAAATAAATAAATAAAAATGTTATTTAAATTAAATTTTTAAGCCTTCAGATACCTATTGTTTATCTTAGGTTGCATGCAGAACTAAAAGAAGTATTAAAAATTCATCAGTCATGTGTCTTGCCTACCATGATGTCTTCTTACATTTGGCTAACTGTTAGACAACGAGCCATTGCAGAGCTCCACCCAGCACAGTGTGCTCTAAAGAATAAAGGGCATGATTCTTCACTGGCTGGAGGGCAGCCCTAGACTGTCCACTTGTGTAGGACACCACTGTAGTCTCTGCTACCGTCGCCTGGCAGTCAAAGGCGTCTTCTCCCCCCACCAGATGAAGGAAGTCTGTAGTAAAAGGAGAGGAGAACCACAACTTACAGGTGGAGGCATTTTCATCGCTATAAATTGTCAAGTCTCCCGAAGCTAGTATCTCCTGGAATGTCATACATAACTTCATACACCCCTACTACTTGTAAGTGTGGTGACAGAATGACTATACTCACAGGATCTAATGTATGTATTTAAAATTCAGACAGAATCTACCTACTAGTCAAGGGTTATTATTTCAATAGGTAGTGTTGCCTAATAATATGGCCAACATACCATTTTAGAGTTACTAGAGGAACAATTCTAAAAAGTTAACTAAAGGTAAAATTCTAGTTCAGAAAGGAAAAAGATTTTGTTGGCTCTTTACCCACTCTTAAGAATTTTTGAATCATCTTTAGATTTAACCTTAAACGTTGTATTTACCACTATGCATATGGTATTTCCTGACTCCACTTCCCAGCACATTTTTTAAAAAAAGAAACAGATGGTTTACTCCTAATATTGAGAGAGTAGGTAGGCCATATGACAGGATAATGTTTCCAGAAGCTGTACTGGTCCAAGCTGAACCAACTGGACCTGGTCACCCAAGACTCTGATAACCTCACACGTACTGCAAACATACTCATAAGAAAAAATACCTTTAGGTTTCCATTTTACTTTTACATGACGGAGAAAATCTCAGCCAATACCAGGCAGCAAAACCACTAAGAATATTGCTTATATCTATTGAATCAGTCAGGTCCCCAAGTGACACTGGAAACATAAAAAAAGAAATAAGAATAAAAAGAACTTATTGAAAAGTTGCCATGTGGCAGTTCACCTTGCTACAGTTAGAAAGACTTGGCATGTTGGCACCTACCATCCCCTAATCAGCATGAAGTATTCTTGGAAATAACAGGTATCAGTTTTACAGTTTTCAAAGCAAATATTTCTGGTATCAGTCGTTGAGACCTGGAGATGAGGATTCAGAATCAGAAATTTCTTAGCAAATACAAATACTAGTAGGAAAATACTTCTAGACTGTCTTTATACCAGTCAGCTTTCCCACCACTGCAGTCAGTACCCAACAACCACACTGAGGAAGGAGTAGTTTAGTTTGGCTCGCTGTTTTGGGGGATTCAGTCTGTGCTCAGCTGATGCTAAGGCAGAAAAGTCCTGGTGGGAGGCTGTAGTGGAGCAAAGATGTTTAGTTTGTGATGGCAGAGAAAAAGGATAAGCAAAGAGTGCCAGAGAGAAGGGGGCTAGGGACCATGTATAGCACCCAAAGTCATGTCACTCAGTCCAACTAGGAGTATGGTCCACCAATCCCTTGGGCAGATTCCAAAACCCATCAAGTGAAACTCCACCCTACCACAATCTTAGATAATGTATTACAAATTCTATCAATAATTATTTCCCACTAGGTTGACCTTTAGTCCTGAGATTATGAGGGATAGCAGTCCTCAAGCTGTCTTCTTTCCAGACTGAACACTTTACAGTTTAACTGTGGAATCAACCTGGGGCACTACCACTGAGCCCCCCCTTTTCATTTACCATTTTAAGGCCGTGTCTCACTAAGTTGCCCACGCTGGCCTTAAACTTGGAATCCTCCTACCTCAGTCTCTGGAGTAGCCAGGGTTACCCGGATGTGCTACCTCACTATACTTCCTTCTGAGACCCAGCAGCACAGTTGTAAAATGTATAGAAAATGTGTACTGTTCACATAAATCATGTTATATGATAATAGAGTATTATTTTATTTCTTTGATGTAAGGATTTTAGAAATGTTCTTCACTAACTTCTTTAAACTTTTTACAACTATGTAATTCTTTCTACCTAATTGTTTAGATTAGGTAGGGTAACATTATTTTTCAGTTTACTCAAAAACAAGGAAAATTGTGTTTTTTAGCTGAAGTTGGTGAGGCTTAGATATCCTACAAATACTATATTTAAAAAAAAAATTTGATCAGGGGCTGGAGTTAGAACTCAGTGGTAGACCACGTGCTAAGCATGAGTGAAGCCCTGGGTTCAATTTCTAGCACCAAAACCAAACAAACACAAGATCATGTTCTAGTTTGCCCATGTTCTTGAGTAAAACGTACTGGGTACACAATATTAAGTATTTTTCTGTATTTTGAAGATATTATTCTCGTGTCTTCTGGCTGGTGTTGTGTTAAGAGAACTGCCAGCCATTGTTCATTTGCTAGCAATTATCATTTATCTTCGATTCCTTGTAATAACTTCATTTTACTTTTAGTAGAAAGTTTTTCTGTTACTTCTTTTCATACAGTGTGTGTTGTTTTGCTTTGTTTTGTTGTTTTGTTTTGTACCGTTGTTTTCTATTTTGTTTTCTTTTCTTTGATCATACTTAGAATTTGTAGAACTGTCTTTTTTTTTTTTTTTGGCGGTACTGGGGGTCGAACTCAGGACCCTGCTTATTCCACTGAGCTATATCCCCAGCCCTGTAGAGCTGTCTAAACCTGAGCAATTAATGAGCTTGGGAAGTTTCAAGCATAATTCCCAAACACTGCCTTTCTCTTCTGGGGATTATCCATATATGAGATGTTTTCATGCTATTTTTATTGTCTATTAATCTCTTATTTTATCCCTCCTACACTATAATATAATCAGATCTATCTTCCACATCACTAATTTCTCCTTAGCTCTGTCCAGCTTGCTCAGTAGGCCATATTTCATTTCTCATTTGGTAATCATTTTTGTAACTTCTATAAATTGATTCTTTTTCATAAATCTGCTTTGCCTTTTTATATGTCTTACTTGTTCATGCTTTACATTCCCTTTTTGTATATTTACATTGCATTGTACCTGATGATTTAAATCTAGTCTTTTGGGGTTTTATACTTTTTTTCTGTTTTATGCTGATTCTCATTCACAATGTCTTATGTTTTCAGTTGTGAGGTTTTTATTTAACTTTACCTATGAGAATCCAATAGATTACTGGACATGTTTCTGATGATCTGTGTTTGCTTTCAACTGGACACACTTTAATATTGTTTCTTAGGTTAAGATGTTTAGGAGCAGAAAAGAAGGGTAATTCTTACTCAGAATTTATGTAAAGGTTGGCCTATTGCTTTAATTTTCTAAGGTACTATTAGATATGGCTGTTAAACTCAAGCCAAAAATAAGCAGGTCTCTTTATGTGCCATTCATAGTTAATTTGGGGTATTTAACTATTTTACTTTTCTTTTTCAAACAACTGCATATCATAAAACTTAAATTTTGTATTTAATATTTGTATATTTTAAGTATATGGTTCAATTATTTTTGTAAATTTACAGAGTTGTGTGACTGTCACTACAGACCAGTTTTGGAATATTTTTTTTAAATTTTATTTTAAAGACAAAAGAATGGAGACATATGAACCAGAAAAGCCATAAACAATACAGAAAATACAAAGTTACACAGAATATAGTAGGGAATTAGAACTGGATGTTGTATTACATAGTTATCTTCACATTAGTTAACACAAAAACATTAAAGGAAATACCAAATTATAGATAAGATAGTAGGGAATTTGCACTAGATGCTGTATAATATAAAGTTATCTTCATTTCTGCTAGTACAAAAACGACTGAGGAAATACAGAATTATAGAGAACAT
>PVLD010036121.1:0-11220 GCA_004027595.1 Dinomys branickii | reverse complement strand
GGCATCAAGCCCTCATTACATGAGTCTTTGGGGGAACAATTCATATTTCAGCTATGATAAAGACCATCAACAAAATGAATACATAAATTATGGTATAGTTATTTTTCTGTGGGGATTCCATAAACAGTTAAAATGAATTAATTATATTCATACATAGCAACAGACAACTAGAGCAAAATAGTCAAAATTATGTTGTTGAGGAAAAACTTGCAGAAAATTCTGTATAGTAACATTCACGAAAAATATTAGAATATAAATCTCTATCCTATTATATTAGATATTGTTTATGGAGCATGCATAGATAATAAAAAGAAAATTCTTGCTAAATACACATATACATACATAGTATGTTCCAGAACTAGGACAAGAAAACAATTTTTCTTATTCTTTAACTTGAATAAAGAATAATGGCTTTGAAATCTGTAGGGTCTGCACAATCATTAACTTGACTTGCCATCCCCTATAGCTGGGCCTTGCATTGCTTAGAATATATTATGAGAGCCTGGTGAGTTTGCACAACAAGTACTTTTAATTATCACTTTTACAGGAAAGCAAGGGGTAAGGCTACTATAAAATTTTTACATATCCTTATCTTCTGTCTGCTGGCCAGTAATACTGAGCTTGATCTGTTTAATGCTGTTAGTAAACAGCATAATGTGAAACAGTAGTAAGCAAGTGACTGTCCCAACCTAAAGCAGAACTCCTCCAGCATTTTTCAGTCATGTTTGTCTTGTTTTGGCGGAATTTATGGACACAAAACCCTGTCCCTGGAACCAAGAAACTCGAAGTGGTCCCTGGTGTAATTAAAATGAGCCATTAGTAAAGTTCTCGGATCAAAACTTTAAGTTCTGAACAAGATAGTTTTTAATGTAAAAGGCCTCCAGAATTTTGGGAGATGAAAGGCAGGACATAGTTTCTATTCGCCTGGACATGTTGTGGTCAGTTTTTTCTCAATAACTTGGTGATTGCCTGTCAATTTCTCAGGTTGTTCAGACTTTGAAAATATACTGTAGGAATTTCTAGAAGATTTATAAGAACACTCATCCATCCCAATGGAATATATGTCTAATTGTCCAAAATAAGCAGTCTTTGTCTTTGAGGTTGAAAATGTAAATCCAATGATCAACATTTTGGAGATTTACTGTGATGTCAGTTGTTACCAATACCTAGATGTTTCCCACTAAGCTTTGAGGATGGTTACTCCCTCTTTGCAGATGAAGATTTCACCAGTTTGCAGGTCATAAAGTGGTTGTTTAAGCAAATGATTTAAAAATAGATTTTGCACCTGTTGATGATAGAGTTGTCACATGTGTACGCACTGTAATCTACTATAGAGTATAATCTTGAGTTGGAAGTGAAATCTTCAAATGCATGAGGCAGCCCATTATCAACTCTTAAAAGGAATACATAAGACATATTTCTGTTACTTCCAAAGAAAAGTAAGGAATTACAAGACGTTGCTTTGCAGACAAACAAGGCTGACTTTAAATCAATGAGCAGTGATATGTGAAGTACAAAGTAATAATATTTCTGAAAAAGTTAGGCAAGTAGTGGTTTATTTGTTTTGGTCAATAGAAGAATTTGCATAGCATGAAGGCATTAGTTTTAGTGCAGATACCACAACTAAGTTAATTTAATATTTTGATATTGTCATTGTAGCTCTCAGACAGGTTAGATGTGTTGTGGCTTCTGGATGTAATGAAAAAGCTGAAATAATAAGCCTTGAAGAGTGCCATGTAAGCCAGTCAGCACCCCTCAGGCATGTTCAGATCATCATAAGCCAAAAAGGTTTGTGACTTTAGAAGCCTGTACAAATATTTTATTAGGTATCTATTGTATTAGTTTTTATATGCAAACATAAGTGTATTTCTTTTTAAGCTGAAAAGTATACAGTTGTCAGAAGATGTTTAGATTTTCATATTGTGCTTAAGCATAATCTCTTTTCTAAAGAAAAAAAGAAAATATATCCTAGAAGTACATGAGACATACTTCAAAAAGTATGTCAAAATTTTAAAAGTTTTGAAGAATGGAGACAAACAGGAAGAATAAAAGGAGACTGCTTTCAATAGATAATTTCTGTCCTTTGATTTTGGCAATTTGATGGTCAGAACCACCTAATTTATACATGTGACCTAGTAACGACTCATGAGAAGAGCCTTGGAAGGGATTTGAGTTCTAGTTTCAATACCACTAGCTCAGTGACTTTGAACAGATGAATTAAACTCTTTGAACTTCAGATACCTCATTTATAAAGTGAAGTATACCTCACCTGAATCAGAGATATCACAGATTTCAGAGATTTTTAGATTTTAGAATAATTGCACCATTTACTGCTTAACCATCCCTAGTCAGAAAATGCAAACTTTGAAATACTTCAAAATTTGAAATACTTCTAAATTCAACACATTTCACAATTTGGACTTCTGGCCTAAGGTTGTGTCTTGGTCACTTTCTTTGTCCCTGAGACACAATACCTGATACTGGCAACTTAAAGGTGAGATTTATTTTGGCTCATGTTTTAGAAGTTTCAGTCTATGTTGGGCTGACTCTAAGACAAAAACCAGCATGCCAGAGGGACACTGTTATAATTTGTGTCTAGATGTTCCCCAGAGGCTCATGCAGTTATAGAGTGTTTTCTCAGGTGGCTGAATCTAGAATGTGTGATTGACTTGTAGTGTAATGCTGGGATGAAGGGTGTGGGATTAAGAGTGGGTGGCTGCTGGATCAGTCCACTGATTGGGTGGCACTGCCATAATCCTGTTAGACTGCATATAAGGGACAGAAAGAGGCTTGTTGGTGCCTTCTTTTATTGCTTTTGCTATTTTCCCCTGCCGTGAACTGTTACCCCTCTGTCATATGCTACCCTGCCTTGGAACCAGATGATTACAGGCTGAAACTTCTACAAACTCTGAGCTAAATAAGCCTTTCCCCTTTTATCTTTGGGTGTCTGTTATTTTGTCTGAGCAATGAGACAAAATGAACTAAGGCATAGAGAAGGAAAGCTGCTTACACCATGATGGTCAGGAAGCAGAGAAGAGAGGAGTCGGAGAAGGAGATACACCCTCAAGGGCACTCCTCCAGCAACCTGCCTCCCCTGACGAGGCCCCACCTCAGAATAGCAAGTCAGCTATAGCAGCCCCATGGTCCAATCTCCTTCCCCAAGACCTCCCTCTGAGTGCATGAGGCCTTGGGGGGACATCTAGATATAAACCATAACATGAATAGGTGATGTGGTGTCTCATTTCCAGAGGGTGATGCAGTGAAGGAAAAACCAACTGACATGAAACAGAGTTTTTTCAAAATTGACCCTACAACTAAGAGACAAAGAAGAGAGGAAGCCCCTGAAAGAGATCCCCCTGATGTCCTTATGGAGGGGGGACCTACCCTCCAAATAATGACCTCCACCTCACTGACTTTCCTATCCTCCATGACAGAAGTCACCTCAAGCAAGGTTAGGTGCTCTCTTTTCATACTGCACAGTACTGTAGTTTGTTTCATATTTTTGAGGTTTAAAAATAAATATGGTTCAGAACACATTACCTTGGGCGGGGGTTATAGCTCAGTGGCACAAGCACCTGCCTGGCAAGCACAAGGTTCTGAGTTCAATTCCCGATACAAAAAACCAAAAAACCAGAACACATTAACTTTATTTTCATTGAACCTTATGGGAAAATTTGATTTGGTGCATAACCAAAATCAATTTGCAGTCACATTCATGTTCTGACATATTAATTTTATTTACACTTAACTTTATCAGGAAATTTGATTCAGTTCATTACTAGTTTGTTTCATAACCGGAATTGTGGAATGAATTAAGTTTGTGGACTGAGTTATCATTGTATATAAGTAACTTTATAACATCTTATGAAATAAATGAATAAATAAATATGATGCTGGAAAAATAAAAGAGGAGTGAAGCAAAATGTGGAGAGGAGAATATCATTTGGCATGGAGGCCTACACCTGTAAACCCAGGACTCTCAAGGCTGAGCCAGGAGGATCACTGTGAGTGTGAAGCCAGCCTGAGTTACATAATTAGTTCAAGGCCAACCTGAACTATATGAGACCCGTTCTCAAAAAAAAGAAAGAAAACAGAAAAAGATGAATATCATTCATGTTGATTTTCCACTGTAGAAATAACTTGGGAAGACGTTTAGGAGCAGCGCATTTCTCTTCTTTTGTTTTGGGCATTTTCAGTTAGAATCCATGAGGGTAACATGACCTCTCCCTACCACACAGTCACTGTTCTTTCCCCATTCTGTAGCTAGACTCTATTTAAACAGGAACAAGGAAGTCAATTTGAGGAATATTCAGAACTGTAACCTAGCAAACTGGGTCTGAAAATAAGTGAGTAAGGCTTAAATATTTCCCCAGAGCATGACCCAACTGTCTCTTGATGGAGTCCTGGACATACTCACCTGTTGTCCTTGTCCTTTTGAGTAAAGTGGAACTAAAGTAAGCACAATGACCTCCTGGGAAGATACTTTAAGGCAAATACAGGCATTCTTGGATGCATACAGGAAAGATTCTACCATTAGAGAACAATAAGTAGAAGGTGGCCAATCCTGCAGTAAAGTTACATGTTTAAAGTTATAAAAACAAGAAAGAAATCTCACTTTTGCTTCTTCCGAGAGCTCCAGTCTTTGCCATCGCTTTTGGACGTCTCTCTCTAGGCTTCCAGCACAGAGTTCTCATCTTTTTCAGGGAGAACTCTTTGGTCTTCCAAGGCAGACATTTTAGCCTCCTGATACAGATTTCCACAGGACTCTGTAGTGAGCTCTTGGCCTTTGTCTTTGGACTGAATATTGTGATTCTCTAGTGCACGCATGCTCCACTCTTTCGCAAGTCAGCTACAACCCCCTATGCTTCAGTCACCTCTCACAAGCCCACCTCTGAGCACAGGAGCTTTGTGTGTACATCTAGATAAAACCTGCAATAATATTTAACTTATATGGTTGTTGAGGTGTGTAAAATCTTTACTGTGGTACCTAGCACAAGGTGAGTATATAACCAACAAGTTATTAATGATAATTCTTTTTGCTATTACAGTGTCATGCAAGCCAATGGGGACAATTATTTCGACTAGGAGGGAGAAATATATTGTACATGATGCCACATGCAGTAGAGAGTTCAAGGAAGATGAGAATTGAGAAAAGGCAAGGATTTTGAGAGGTAATTAGACAAGTTGAGCCATATTTACACTTGGGACTTATATTCTGAACTCTTTTACTGGAAATGTGAATCAAAGTTTACAAAGAAAATCCATCACTTTTTGTCTTCAGGGTACATATTTCCTTTAAGGTCTGAGTAAACAATGTTTTCAGGGTAGTGCTTAAAAGGCTGCAGCTGTGACAACCATCACAGACTCTTCCCTTCCCCATCCACTGGAACTTTCTGTGATGCAGAAATGTTCTATATCTGTACTTTTCAGTACATATGGCTACTGAGCACTTGTGATGTGGTTAGCATGACTGAGGAACTGAAAATTTAATTTTATTAGGTCTCACTTAGTTTAAACTTAAATAGCCACATGTAGGTAGTAGCTACTATAAATGGACAGTGCAGCTCTGGGTGCCCTGTGCAAGCCTTGTCTAGTTAGGGAAGGAATATAGCCTTAAGACCAATAGAGGATTATTTAGAAAAAAGTGATATCATCCAGTCTAGATAATTTAAACAGAGACTCATAGAGCAGGTGAAACTTTGCCTCAAACTAGAAAGATGTATGGTATTTGAATGGGAGGAAAGAAGGCAGGAAATTATTCCATATGGGTTGGAGAGTGTGGGCAAAGACTTGAAGTTAGAAACACCTGTTGGGGACCACTACAAAGCGGCTCTGAGCAGGATTTAATATTAACCAATTGGCTTTTCATATTTACTTGGGAGTTGTCCGAGTCTTAGGCACCTAGTCTGCAGATGGCCAGCTGATTCACAGTAAATGAACCTCTATGAATCACTGGTCACTGCTGCGGCCTGTATTGGCCTGTGACGCTGTGACACCTCAAGGACAAGGTGACCGCAAATGAGGATGCCTGGCTCCCATCCCTATTAACATCAAGAAGACTGGCTGCAGGCATCTCAGCCCTGCTGTGAAGGCATTCCTGGAGATTACATAGTACTCCTAAATTAACATAATAGTACTTGGAGGAGTCCTTAAAAGGATTCCCGAGTCCTGCCCAGATTCCTGTATTCTCTTCAGTATTCCTCCTCCCTTATTTGCAAACCTAGTAAATACAGGCAACCCAGAAAAGTCTTCGGCTAATTCAGAGAATATAGAAGCTGGAAAGGAATTAGTCTCCCCTGGAAGCCCTGAAATCATATTCCATTTTCTCATTTTTTATTTACGCCTTTGTCCGTCCACTCGCTTGGGAGATTTCAGGCCTGATCAGCTTGCAATAACTTAGGGTTATTTAACCCGGTCTTTGATAAACACCCATTGCGTGAGAAGTTTGAGAATAATGGACATTCTAAAATAGAACATTCACACTAGAGTTAGCTGGCATTGGGGCAAGTCATCGACAGCTTTGAAGTCTAGCACAAAGAGCATGTGCTATCCACATAGAGCAACGTTTCACAAAGCTTTCTTAAAACACAGATTCCTAGGGCCACCTCCACCTAGTATATCAAATTTTCTGAGTTTTTGCCTGAATAATAAATATTTTAGGTAAGCTTCTCAGGTGTTTATGATGTATATACAAGTTTGAGATCTATTAGATAGAAAGAAGGGAGCCCCAAGCTTTTGATTAAAGGAGTAACCTGATATGTTAAGAAAACCAATTAGGTGACTATTAAAGTTGTTCCAATATGAACTTCACAAATCTAGCTCTTTCTGGCTGCTATCCTTGGAACTGTCAAATCAATTCCTAAAACTTCTTGGCAGGCCAGATTTAAATTTTGAACACAGTTTATTTTCTGTTTTAAATGACTAGGATCTAGGAATCAGAGCCTAATTTCTCAGGTTATCTCAGCTCTACTATCTGAACTATTTTAGCTTAGACAAGTCACTTAACTTTTTTGTACTTCAAATTCTTTGTCCAAAAATTGGACATTGCGGGGGTGGTGGTGCATGCCTATAATCCCAGAATCTGGGGGGCTGAGACAGGAAGATTAATGTGAGTTCAAGGCCAGCCTTTGTTACATAGTGAGTCGAACACCATCCTTAACTGCACAGAAAGACCCTAAATAAATAAGGCTAAATAAAGGATAAATAAATAAGCTGGAGGTTATCATAATTCCTATTTCATAAAGGTATTGCAAATGTTAAATTAGTTCATAAAGGGCTTATAACTGTACCTGGCATATAGTAAGCACTCAATAAATGCTGGTATTAATAAAAGTACCTTTAGAATACAGTTCTTTATTCCAATTTATATAATAGAACCAATTACATTTCACAAAAAAGTGTTCAATTTGGTCATTTGATGTATTAAAAGTGTATTTTAGAATTTTTGCTTAATGATTCGTATTTAAAACATAATGCTTTACTTATTTAACATGTGGTTATTCTTTACAAAATAAGTCTAAATGGAAGATAAATTGTTCTGCCCTCTGAATACTAACCTGTGGCTATTTATTTATTTAATTATTTTAAGAGAGGGTCTTGCTATGCAGTTCAGGCCAGCCTTGAACTCAATACAGTAAGTAGCCCAAGCGGGCCTCACACTCCTGTGATCTTTCTGCCTCAGCCTCCCGAGTGCTAGGATTGCATATATGTGCTACGCTCAGTTGTTGGCTATGACTTCCACATGATTGTAAATTTTGCACTTTTTGTATTGCTACTAGCTTTCAATGAATGTGGTTTATGATATTTAGTTTTCAAGAAGTGAAAAGACTTTTTTAAGAAAAATAACACACTGGAGAGGCAGAAGTGCTAAGAAAGTGGTCTAGTAATGGCCCATGATTCATAATATTTTCTGTTGCTTTCTATTGTTAATCTCATCCGCTGAGCCATCACACAGTCTACCAGAAGTCCTTTTCTCCTTTTGGCACCTCTGCAACATCTCTTTCCTTTGTTCATAAGATTGATCATGCTATACCAAATTGAATGCTTTTGTCCTTTACCTGTATACTATACAAGGTTATTAGTTGTGAGCAATAGAAATTGGCTGGCTATTTTTGGCAGAAAAAATCTATGTATTGAAAATACATAAAATTAAATAGCTCACAGAATCACCAGTTATTGAAGAACCAAACTCAGGGCTACACAGCCAATATCACAGCTATCACTGTTACTACCAGTGCTACTGCTATGCTCAGGTCTTCTGAGGAGCAGACACTAAGATGAGATTAGGCAGGCAAAAGATTTATAGAAGAAAATCCTGTCATAGAAAATAGGGTGGGATGCACCAGAAAAGAAACCACTAATAGAGTGAAGAGACAGCCCACAGAATGGGAAAACATTTTACCAGCTATTCTTCAAAGGACTTATATCTGGAATACATAAAGAACTTCATTGAAGATAACTATATAATTTAGCAACCATTGTGAATTTCTATCACTTTGTTTTGAGGTCATGTATTATTTTTGTTGTTTTGATTTTGTCTTCATTATTGTTTTGTCAGTTTTTAAATTTTTAAAATAAAAAAAGAACTAATAAACATGAGACCTCCCCAAATTTAAAGACCCAATCCAAAAATGGGCATTAATATGAATAGACACTTCTCAGATGAAAAAGTACAAACAGCACATAAATATATGAAGAAAATGTTCAGCGTCACTGGTTATTCAAGAAATATGCAAATTAAAACAATATTGAGATTCCACCTGACTCCAGAAAGAAAGGCTATCATCAAGAAATCAACCAATAAGAAATACTGGCAGTGGAAAAAGGAACCCTTCCCTACTGTTGGCAGGAGTATAAATTGGTGCAACCAATATGGAAATTAGTATGGACAGTCCTCAAGAACTAAAACTAGAGGTTCCATTTGACCCAGCTATTCCCCTTCTTGATATCTATCTTGGTATCATTCCCAAAGAGTGGAAAGTATCACACCATAGTGATATATGCACACCTATGTTTGTAGTGGCATAATTTATAATAGCTAAATCTTGGAAACAGCTCATATGCCTATCATCAGCTGAATAGATAAAGCAAATGTGGTTTTCATATACAATGGAGCACTATTATGCCATAAAGAAGGATAAACTTGAGACATTTTTAGGTAAATGGATGCACCTTGAGGCCATACTTTTTTGTAAAGTAATTGGGCACATATATTTAAAAACCACATTGTCGCTCTTGTGACAGAAACCCAAGGCTCAAATAAAGGACCAAAATGGATGATAGATATTGGAAAGTAGGAAGAAAATATAAAAATGGGAAGGGGAACCAAAGGAGGGAAGATGGAGAAGAGAAGGAAGGGAAAAGGAAAAAAGAATAGAAGGGAAAATGGAAGCAAAGCTTTTGTAAAGAAGGAGGGTAAAGGATTGAAGGGAGGAGAAGGGGATGGGAAAAAAAGAAGAATCAAGATAAACTATGTACAGGTACTAATTCCCTATGATGAATGTGATCTTTATGTGTATCAAAAGTGTACCAGTAAAAGTAATTTTTTTAAAAAAGTCAATGGTAAGTTCAAAAGAAAAAACTAAGGTGGGACCTAGAGAAAGCTGGGAGAACTATTAGACTACAATATAAACCCCACCTTTTTTTATTGACGGAAGGCAAGAAGAAAGTTGTAGGAAGTATGTTAGACTGAAATACAGTTCTAGTAAATTTTGGCCAGGTTGATGGGGAATCCTGAAGCTGAAGCCACCTACTAGAATAGCTCTGTATTTCCCAGAAATAGCCCTGTTATTCTCGGTTATTTGCTGATATTGGTGTGACCTCAGAAAAAAGCAACAAGTATTGGGATGAGCTTAGTGCCTAGCAGCTAGGGTCAAGGTTACACAAATACACTTCCCACATGGAAAGAACTGAGGCACATTTTCTTCTATCAGTGAAAATTTTTCCATTGCTTTGGTCCATGGCTCCTAAATCATGGGATGGAACCTTGTATTGAGAGCCTAAGTTATATATTTGTGTTCTGAATGCAAAGGGATTCTGCTTCCCACCAAGGTCCCTAAACCCTCTTCCCCAAATAAAGTGTCCTGATGCTGGGAAGCAATACTCCATAAAAGGACAAATGTCCACTATTATTTGTGAGCTCCTGGAGAGTAGAGATCTTTGTCTTGCTCATTGTTAATTATAAATATTTACAAATAAATGTGCATTGACATGAATGAATGCAGGCATTTAAATACCATGGTATTTTAAATACCCTTACACACACACGCTAATCAATCAAGCAATTTCACTACTAGGGAAATGCAAATCAAAATCCACTGGGATGATGATTAATCAAAACCACATAACTGTTGCTGGGGATGTGAAGAAATTGGAAATCTCATATTCCGTTGATGGAAATGTAAATATGTTGCAGCCACTTTTGAAAAGTCTAGGAGACCCTCAAAAGTTTATAGTTACCACCTGATCTAACATTTTACTGGTAGGGATATACACAATTAAACTGAAAACATATATTCATACAAAAACTGGTACACAAGTATTCTTAATTGCTTTATTCATAAGATCCCCAAAGTCAAAACATTCCTGTGGTAGTAACCTTTATGTGTTACCTTGCCTACCTGTGTGCACAATTGTTTGGTCACACACCAGTAGAGATATTCCTGTGAAGGTATTATGTGTTGTGATTAACATTGAAACCATTAATGCTGAGTGAAACACATTATCTTCCATAATGTGGGTGGGCCTCTTCCAATTCCTTGAAGGCCTAAGAGCAATAGCTAAGGTCTCTTGAAGAAGACAAAATTCTGCCTGCAGACTGCATTATAGAAATTGTGAGCTTCCAGCCTTTGAACTGAAGACTGTGCATCAGTACCTTCCTGAATTTCCAGCCCACCAGACTGCCCTGAAGTTCAGGACTACCAGCCACCCAGTCAGTTCTGTTCCTCTGTGGTATATCAGCACAGCAGCATATTAATCATCATAAAAAAGAATGAAGTACTGATGCATACTACAATGTGGTTGAGCCTTGAAAATATTATGCTAGGTGAAATAAGCCAGATAGAAAAGGTCATATATTGTATGATTGAATTTATGTGACATATTCATGTTATGGATACAGTTGGGTTCTCCTCCAGGTTTGCATGTTGAAATTGAATCCCCATTGTGAAGTATTAAGAGGACAGGAACTTTAAAACTATGGGGTTTAGAGGTGGGGTTTTT
>PVLD010036120.1:0-11221 GCA_004027595.1 Dinomys branickii | reverse complement strand
AGATAGAACATATTGGGGCTTTAAATGCAGACCTCCAAGGACTAAAATAATGCCTATAAATCTTATGGAATAAAATTAGAAGTCAGTAACTGAAAATTTTCAAATGTTTAGAAATTTTAAAAATGTGTAGATGACAGTTTAAAGCAGCTGACAGTGGTGTCACATGCCTGTAATCCTAACACTCAGGAGTCTGTAAGGCAAGAAGATTGCCTTGAGTTTAAGGGCAGCCTAAGCTACATAGTGAGACCATCTCAAATCACCTAGATAAATTAGTACATATAGAAACTATTTTGCATTGTGATGGTGAATATATAACATTTGTGGGCTGCAGCTTAGATGATGGGTAGAGAAAAATAGTACGATCATGAAAGATTTGTGTATGTATAAGAAGGAAATTTGCAAGCAAATGTAAGTATCCCTGAAAAACAGCTGTGTGGTGGAATTATAAACATCTCACTTAAGCCCTAGTTAAGGTGGCTGGTAGGAAGATGCCAGGTATCTTCCATGGTTCGAGATGTTTATGCATCATTGGAAGTGGAAGATTGATACAAAGTTAGAGGCATATGCATTAAGTCAGCAACGAGTATGTGCACCAACAATTATTCCTCCATAATTAGGACATGTCCAGGAGTCGGGATGAAAATAGGAGTGGCCTTATTGCTATAACACCTTATAACACTGTCTTTGTTACTTTTCTCTCGTTGCTGAGACAAAACACCCAACACTCAAAATGAAGGAATGAAAGGTTTATTTAGCTTATAGTCTGTGGAGGTTTCAATCCATATTTGGCTGGTTCTGAGGCAGAGTAGCACATGGCAGAGGGCAAATGTTCATGGCAGCAAACAACCAGCAAAAGGGAGGAATCCCAGGCAAGCAGCCTCTTTCTCTCCCTTACCTTGTAAACAGCTAACCCCACCCAGGGGGCGTGTAGCTCTCACACAGTTTCCATGCCCTCCTCCTCCACAGGTTCAAGATGAATACAAATAAGCACCCCAGTTCCCTTATGAGTCACATAGTTAACCTTTTAAACTTCCCAAATTAACACACTAAACAACGTCCCAGAAGGGTGAGGGCGTGTCCTTTTTACCCCAAGATTTACAACTGCTAGGTTACTTAGCCAAACCTCTAGACTCCCCAAGTTGACAAAATGTATCAGCCACAACAAACACATAGATGGAATCTTTGGATCTTAAATTGAAAACTTTAGTCTGAGCAAGTCTTGAGATTTCCATAAATTGCACAAGGCAAAGTATGTCTATATCCCATGATTTATGAGCATCTTCATGAATTAGGGAAAATATTATATATATAAAACCAGGGATCGAACTCAGGACCTTGCACTTGCCAGGCAGGTGTATATTTTTGAGATGACAGCAAATGAAGGGAGATTGTTGTCATAGTTTTTTGGGGGTGTTAGAATACCATAGATGGGGCAGCTTAGACAACAAATATATATTTGTCACTGTCCTAGAGGCTGAGAAGACCCATGTGGTGGCTCATTCATTTCCTTGTGAGGGTCCTCTTTCTTGTTTACAGAGAAATGCCTTCTGCTTGTGTTCCTCACGTCAGAGAATGCTTCCATTTTAGAAAGTACACAAATACTCATGAAATGAATCTTAGAAATATGGACTGTATAGGTCATTCTTATGAATCTCAAAACAAAAATGAACATGTTATTGGACAGTGGGGAAAAGGCAGTGCTGTGTGTTACTGTTTTGTGTTGCTCTAATGGAATACCTGAGGCTTGGTACCTTGTTAAAGAAGAGAGATATATTGGGTTCATGGTTTTGGAAGATAAAAGGCCAAGATCAGGTGGTGCTATCTATTTGCTACTGTTGAGAGCCTTCTGTCTACATCACAACATGGCAGATGGCTTCATTACAGGTACTCACCAGGGCAAGAGAGCAACGTCACAGGGAGATAGGAAGCACGAGACTGGGAGGGATCAGTCTCGATGTTTTATAGCAATTAACTCTTCTGGAAACTAATTCAGTCTTGCAAGACCTGACCTACTCCCATGAGACAGCACTGATCAGTTCATGAGCGTGGAGCCCCCCCCACCCCAGACCCAATTACGTTGCACTAGGCCTCATCTCTTGAAATTTGTATCATCTCAACACTGACACACTGGCGACTAGGCTTCCATAGTGAATCATTGGTAGACAAAGCTTATTCAAATCACAGCATCTTGTTGTAAAGTAGCAAAGAGCTTGGTAGTTTAAGCTATAGTATTTCATGGAAAGCAAAACTTAGAAGTGATGAAATTGGATATTTAGCTGAAGAGAGTTTTAAGAGCTGAAGGAATGCTTGGTCTTTCTGTATATTTACAGTAAAATGTGAGAGTAAAATGTAATGGTCAATTCATTAGAAAGAAACAAATAACTGAATAAATTTTACTCCGCCCAGCCCCCATGGCGTCCCAGGCACTCTGCCCCGCCTCTGGAGCTCTGCCCGGCCCCCGGGACGGCCCTGAAGACTCACCTGAGCCTATAGACACGATGACAGAGCCTGGCGGTTCGCTGTGTAACCCCGCCTATCCCACTGTACACCCGACGGCTGTGAGGGCTTGCCAAAGGGTGCTTCTCCACCTCCTGCCATAGCAGTTGTGGACACCCACGTATTATACAGCACATTTAGAAGCAGCCAAGTCTCTTCCCAAAGTAAGAGCACGAGGGAGTAAATAAACCAAAAGTGCAGTTATTACCAGTAGGAAGACCACTGACAGGGCGGTAGAAGAATGGAGGTGAAGTGGAGAAAACTGAGTAACTGAACGAGCCGTCATCTGTATAACTGAGTGATAGGGGCGGGGATGACATTATGTAATGCAACATCCAGGGGAGCCCCATACTATTTTCTCTGGAATTTGGTATTTCCTTTATTTATTTTTTTTTGTGTGTGTGTTAACAAATGCAAACACAACATTATGTAATGCAGCATCCAGAGATGGTTTCCTGCTGTCTCCTCTGTTATTCAGTATTTCCTTTATTGATTTTGTTATAACAAATATGAAGCTAACATTATGTTTTACAGCATCCAGTGCCAATTCCCTACTATCTTCTCTGTAACTTGATATTTTGTATATTGTTTCTGTGTTATTCTGGGTTCTTTTGTCTTAAATATAAAATTAAAAAAATAAATAAAAGTTTTAAAAATAAGGCGAGGCAGTTCATCTTGTGGAACTTTGTTGGTCTCCTCTTGTACCCTGGAGAGGAACACGGTAGGTATGAGGAAAATAAAGATAAGAGACAAGAGCTGGGTCAAGGTTGCAGTGACCTGATTGGCAAGAGAGGTAGGGGCGTTTATTTATACTCTTAAAAATTTAGTATCATAAGAGGTAATATTGCCTAGCGACCAATGACCGTAATCATCCAGGCGGGATGTTTTTCTCAAGACTGAGGTAGCTTGTCTGCTTGAGGCACTCTGGCTCTGTCCTGCCCTCACACATATGACCAATTTCCAGCTCCAGCAGCTACCAACAGGGATCAGAGCAGAAGGAGACACAGCATCTAGGAAATTTGGAAGGCATAGAGATTTTATTACTCTAGTGAGCTGGGAAAAAAATGAAGTCCAAATCACCAGCTTTGGCTTGGAGTAAAACAGTTATATAGGTTTCCAGGAGGAAGTACCAAAAGCAAATAATAGGATAGTCTATAGTTGATCACACAAGTCTTGTCATACATTGCTAGGCAGAGTTTATCCTATGCAATCTAATTGCGATTACTATTATATAACAAGGAGGTCCAGGTTATGGTGAACAGGAAAAATAAATCATTACATAAGACTGAGCCAAGTTGTCCTTGAGGTGATAAATTTTTGGAAAATTTGAAAGCAAGCAAAACATAACAGGATGCACCCCTGGTCAAGCTATATTTATCTTGCAGCTGGCATTGGGATGTTAAGGCTCATTAAATTTCATAATTTTCTAACTGTGGGAAGTATAGCGTTAGAAGTATAAATTTTAAGATTTCCTTTACATTTAAAATTGCCTTTACAATCTTGGCTCAGAGTTTGTAGAGATTCCAGTCCACAGTGGGTGGCTCTAAGGCAAGGCAACATGGCAGAGGGGTCTGGAAGCAGAGGCAAGGAAGGAAAGAGAGGGAAGCGAACGCTTCCAGACCATGCACCCAGTGATTTGTCTCCTCTGACCAGCTCCCACCACCTAATAGTGCATTTTGGTATGAGCTCATCAGTGGACTAATATGATTCCATGACTCAGTCACCTCCCAAAGTCTGCCTGGGTGTGCATGAGGTTTTGGGGGCAGCTTAGATGTAAACCATCACTGAGGAATGTACACCCATCATGCTACTTGAGCAGCAACAGCACTTCCTCCAGCCATCCAGACTGGATGGCCAGTATCAGTTTCTCAGAGCTCAGCCTGGAAATACTGTCATCAGGGGCTTCCAGTGCTGGAACCCATTCTACACCAGGCTGCATTGGTCTTAAGGCGCACCGCTGGATTCCTTTAGCATCCCCTCTCTAGCAGGAGCCTTGACATATAGTGGCAGCTGGTGGCAGGCCTAACCAGGAAATGCGTTCGTATGGGAGGGCTTTTCTGTCAGACTTTATGTCCTTCTCTGACTTAATGGCCTTATTTTCCTGTAGGGAAAAATATATCAAAGCCCTCTCCACCCAAAAGACACTTTGACATTTACATAGGTATTTTGAATAAAATAGATCATGTTATTAGTGTAGAGGATGGCATGGAGATGGGGTAAAAATTACATTGTGTGAGAAGGGAGGGCTTCCCAGAGGGGGTGGTATGAGTATTGACCCTGCCAAGAGCTGGAGGATCAGGGATAGGAAATGACAAAACTTATGCATGGCCTGCAAGCTGCCCAAGACCTCAACGGACCACTGTGCTATCCAGTTCTAGTAATGTCAAGTGTTTCTACTCCTGTCAGCCTGTGCATATGACTGGCTGTTTGTTCATCCTCAGTTATTCTGGCTGCATCTTTAATGCAGAACTGAGTGTGAGGTTGGGATGGAAAATCCTAACGTGATTTAGTTACAGATTTTTCTTATTGTGATTTTAGTTTGCAATTGTCATGTAGAATAAGGTATAAAATATCCATTAAACATTTATTTATGTCTGGAGGGTCTCTGCAGGTGATGTTCTAGTCAAGGCACAATTAAAAAATACACAAGTTATGAATTTCATGTTGTTTACATACAAGTCTAAGTATCTGGGAACATTCAGATGATCATATTCTTGATAACTGTCCTAGGTGTTTGACATTGTATGACTGTATTTCCACAATTTATGCAGAGGTGGTGTTTAAAAACCTTGTAAGGATAAGGATTTTTTTTCTTCACTCCTGATGTTATGGCAAAAATAAAAAATGGGGTTGAACTCTGCAGGAGATCAAAGAACTCATTCAAAACAAATGGAGTTTTAATTAACTTTAATTTAGAAACAATTGGACCGGTCTTTGCAGATCAGAGCATGTGGCCCTTAACTGCCTTTGTTCTCATTTTATATACATTTTTGGTTTCCATGGTAATAGATTGGAATGTTTAGGCCTGGCCACAGTTGTTTTCCTTGCATCATGTGACCAGGTCAGGCTCTGGCCACAATGACCTATACCTGAACAACTCAGGCAAGGAGAAGAATTCCAGGGCAGAGTCAGGACTGCAAAGTTAATTCTTTACAACCCCTCCAGGATGTTTCTGAAGACACATTTTGAGGCTTGTGTTAAGACTAGACTTATTTTATCTTAAAATGATGTGTTAATAGTCGCTGTCCCTTACACTAACATTTATAAACTTACATTCAAGTCAGACGACATGAAATGTTCTTACAGAGAGAATAATAGAATTATTTAGGACTAGGGATGTAGCTCAGTGGCACAGCACCTGCCTGGAGAGTGCTAAGTCCTGAGTTTGATTCCTGGTACAACAAAAAAAAGAATTTATAGAATTAATTAAAATGCCATGCCATAAAATTATTATGATAGTGTGGTTCCAACAAAAGTCAATAGATGTAGTTATCTTCCAGAGGGCTAGGCTTTGTTCTGTGGGGTGGATGTGCAGGTGAACTGGTTGTGCTTTCAGGAAGTAATACAATGGTCTATCACCTGCATGTTGGGACTGGTCATTGAGCAATTGGACTGACTGAGGTAAGACCTGTACCCACCTCATAAAATTTGGTGCCAAGTAGGCCAGTTTTGTTTTGAGGAGCCCATTGCATCTCTCAATCATGCCAGCAGCCTGTGGCTGATAGGGCACATGGAAGTTACATCTGACGTCATTGTCTCTGGCCCATTGTTGTACCTGTGCTCCTGTGAAACTGTTTCCCTGGTGAGACACTATTCTTAGTGGCATCCTATATGCAGCCGTCAACCACTGTAATTCCTTAATGGTATGGGCCTGGTCAGCAGAAGGAATGGGGTAGGAAAAGCCTACATCTGTGGCTATATCCACAGTCATCAAAGCAAGAGAGGCATCCCTGCAAGACAGGCAGAGGCCCAATGTAATCTACTTGCCATTGCTGTAGCAGTTGGGGTGCCTGCGGTATTATGCCAAGCTGTGTGGGCATCCTTCTGTTCCAAGGGGCCAAAGAGCACCAGGGATCCACCTTAACCACAACCCTTGATTCAGCAGGAGTGAAGTCCAGGTACCACTGCTGTGCTACAGCTTGCATGGTTCAGGGTCTTAGATGTCCCAGTTTCTTTTGGAGCCAAGGTACCACAGTAGAAGGTAGCTCTCAGAGAGTAGCTCCCCTCATCAAGTCATTCCCCATAGAGAGAAGGAGCTTATGTCCTGACACATGATACACTACATGGTTAGTTGTTTGGCCCTATTCCCATAAGTCCCACCATAGGGCAGCACCCTATAAGGGTCGGTGTCCTATCTGCCAGTGCTGGGCTGCCCACACCAGTACCCAGAGCTTAAGGCCACAAGATACATCCCAGCTGTCCATGCAGACATGTAGGGGACCTACTTCATGCATTATAAGCAGCCACACTGCGTGCAACTGTGACCATTGGCTTAATCTGATCCACTTGGTCATGATGTATAATCTTGATGATTTGCTGCATTCTGTATATTAGTATTTTACTGAAGATTTTTGCACTTATGATCATTAGGGTGATTGGCCTGTAGTTTGGTTATTTGGTTGTATCTTTGGCTATGGTATCAGAAATTCTTGCCTCTGGGAGTGAGTTAGGGAGATTTGCTCTTCTTTCCACTTCATTAAAGAGTCTGAAGAGTATTGGCATTAAATTTCTATATTTCCTGAAGAATTCAACTATGTATGTATCAGGTCCTCAGCTGCTTTTTTATTCGTAAGGTTTTATTACATTTTTTATTTTATTAACCGATATTGGGTTAGGGTTAGGGTTAGGGTTAGGGTTTAGGGTTAGGGTTAGGGTTAGGGTTAGGGTTAGGGTTAGGGTTAGGGTTAGGGTTAGGGTTAGGGTTAGGGTTAGGGTTATTCAGTAACACTGCTGAGAATTAGTTGCAACGTACACAATGTAGGGCTGGGTCCAGTTTTACGATTTATGTAGAAGGGAACACAAACCAATGGGCAAGTGTTTCAGGAAGTTCTGTGTAGAAGTTAATTTTGTTATACAGGTGATTCTCATTTGTCGTTAGGAACAAGTGCAGCACCTGTAATCAAGGCCTTCTCAAGCAAAGTGCCCTGTGCTTTCCTGACAAGATCTCGGTTGGAGAAATTTCTATTAAGTTCCCCAGTGTTTCCCTACTGTTTATGTAAAAGTTGCAACACATTCACAGTTTGCGAAAATAGGACTTCTGTGAAAGCAAAGCAGTGATACTTGGAAACGCCACTGAGAATCTTTTGCAACGTACACAATGTAGGACTTGGCACAGTTTCAGAATCTATGTAGAAGGGAACACAAATCAGTATGCAAGTGTTTCAGGAAGTTTTGTGTAGAAGTTAATTTCGTTATACAGGTGGCTCTCATTTGTCATTAGGAACAAGTGCAGCACCTGCATACAAGGCCTTTTCAAGAAAATTGCATTGTGTTTCCCTCAGAAATCTCGTTAGGAGAAACTTGTATCCAGATCCACGGTGCTTCCCTACTCTTTCTGTTAAATTTGATGTAGACGCATGTGGATATGTGTTAGAGCATTTGCCTAGCAAACGCAGTGCCCTAAGGTGGATCCCAAGACCGTAAGCAAAAGGTCTGTGGCAAAAAGACGTTATCTGACCTTCAGAAGGTGGGATGTTATGCAAAGCACAAGGACTTCTCTCTAAATCTAGTATTGTTTACTATGACATAGATAGATGTCACACAACTTCATATCATCCTCACAAAACAAGGCAAACGTCAAAGAGAACATAACTCTGTCGCACCAGTGACACAAAGAACAAACGTAGCCAAAAGCCTCCATAATCTTAGAGGCCTCAGCAGTGCTGAATGTTAGATACTGGAAGGGTTTCTGGAATGTGTGTTATGGTACGTTAATCAATCAATGTGCTCATATCCCTAGTCTGTTGGCCTTGTCAAAGTTCATCAAAGTGACTTAGCTTTTCTTTCCCTCCTTGTGTCGGCTTGCAAACTACACTTTGTTGCAGAGTGTATAGAAAGGATGTAAACCCGTCCTTTATCTACTACAAAATGCTAACACAATTACCGTTATCTACTTTGATTGTGTAAAATCCTTAGAACGACTTGATCAGTGTACCCTGAATACCTTTTCATTATACATGAAGAGTAAGAGAATTTCTTCAGGAGCTTCAGGACTCTGTTGAGGAGTTGTCGCACAAATAAATTTGTCATCAAATAAAAGAAACAAGGAGCACATCTGCCATGGACACAAGGTTCTTTTCGAATGGTGGATGACCCTTCCACTTGCACATCACTGTGTGTGTGTGTCTGTGTGTGCGTGCGTGCGCGTACGTGCATACACACACGCGGTGCACTCACGCATGGGAAGGTTTGACAGATTGTGTTGGGCTGTGCTCAGAGCCAGGTCCGTTCCAGTGAGAAATAGCCACAGGCCACTTCTGATGATTTCCTTCGGAGCATGGGTCTTTGCACATTGTCCACAGTGTGCTGGAACTTCACGTCCTCCTCCCTCGGCCTCCCAGAGCCACCACCCTTCGCCTGTGAAGATCTTTCTCAACGCAGTCGGCACTCCCCCCAAGTCTAGGGCTGGAGGGCCAAGTTCACAAGGCCGTCACCTAGACCTTCTCTAGCCACTGAAGCAGAGTGCGGAATTGTCTGAAAGTCAGAAGGGCATACCTTTGAACGTGCTGCAGCCCTTTGGCTTCGGGTGGCTCAGGATGAAAGCCCATCAGGGCCCTACGGAGATTGGGCAAAAGCATTGCATTGGCCTACCAAAGTACCCACCAAAGTACCCCACAGGGTTCTTTGCTAGGACAGGTTTATGTGTTTGAGTCCCGTAACATCCTCGGAGGGGCAAGAAGAGCTGGCGAGGAGAGTTGTGTGTTATTTCCTCTGATAGATGGACCCTGTCCTTTTGCTCTAGGAAAGGGTCTTGGAATCTGCATTGCCCAACGGGTACCCGAGTTGATGTGTTTTCCTACCTCGCGAGCCCAGGCTGGGCAAGTGTAATCTTTCTGTGGTTTTTGATTCATGCCTTTTCGGGTTTTTGTTTGTTGGTTTGTTTGTGTGAAAGATAAAAGAACCAGGAGATATGAACAAAGACACAAGTCAAATGCCCATGGACTTAGGGGTGGATCTGAAAGAGGTGGTGTTTGTGTATACTGGAATATGACTCAGCTACAGAGAAAGATAAACTTGAGGCTTTTCTAGGTCAAGGCATGCATTGACAAGCCAAGGTCCTAGGTGAAAGTGTGACCACTTCTGCTGTTTTGCGAAGACGCTTTTGTTCATGCGCTGGCAGACGGGGTTTGGACTGATGTTCGCCTGGAGTGTCACTTGATGACCCAGACTGGTCTCCCACTAGTAGGTTGAAAGGGTTGTCGTCGCAGGTCCAGCACCCGAGTAGGTGGCTCGAGAAGGCTGTGCCACCGTCCTCGGGCTGGCACATGCCCCATTGCTGCGAGTGAACCATTTTTCTCTCTCTGTGTCCCCCCCACACACACAGTTGCATGGTGCCTAGCTACAGAGTCTCACGTCACGATGCTTCTCAGGGAAGGGTTCTGGGTGTGTGTCTAGGAAGGACATATGGCCTCCGAGATGGGAAAGAGACCTGTGGGACTTGAAGGACTACTTTCTTCCTGGAAACACAACCTAGGCATACTGAATCATTGGAAGAGACAACAAGCGGTTAGCATCTTAGTATTTAATAAGTGGTTAATACAGGAGGCAAGTGAAGAGCCAAAGGACAAAGAGGCAGTAGGCTCACGCCCAACAACAGTGGACAAGTGCAGGATTCAGAGTCCTGACCTGGGCTGGGCCTGGAGACGAAGGCCCTTGTCTTCGATGTCCCCCAGTGAAACCCAAAGCCGAGAGTAAACAGTTGCCCCATGGGAGAGTTGCGCTGGGCACTCACGGGGCGATTCCTGTAGGGAGTTCATCTTTGGGAGAGGATTTTCTTGTAATCTCGCATGGACTTGGCTATCAAAGAGCCGATTCTCTTAGGTGCAGGCTTCCTGGTGTGGAGCGGTGGCTCGAAGGCAAGCCCGGTGGGGCTGGGGCCGGCAGAGGCTTGTACCTGGGCAGCGGGACTCAGGCAGCATGCAGGGCTGCCGCTGCTGCTGCCAGAGGGGCTGATGCCTCTTCCCGTGGACTGCTCTGTCCCTTGGAGCATGGCTTTAGGCAAGAGGGTGGCTGCTGCGGTTGTTGTTGCTCCTGCAGCTACCGCCGCCGCCGCCGCCGCCGCCGCCGCCGCCGCTCCTGCTGTGGCTGTCGCTTCTGCCGCTGCCGCTGCCACTTTCGCTGCCGTGGCCGCCGCCGCCTCCGCAGCCGCCGCCGCCTCCCCAGCCGCCGCCACTGTCCCCGCTGCCGCTGCCGGTCTGGTCCCTCTTCCTCCTGCCCCTTTTCCTCCGGACTCTCTTCCTCCTGCCCTGGCTCCTCCTTCACCCCCTGCTACTCCTGTTGTTCTTCCCCTTCCCTTTTCTGCCACCACTCCTCCTCCCCCGTGCGCTCCTCCTTCTCCTGCTCCTCCTCCTCCTGCTCTGCCTCCTGGCCCTCCAAACCCAACGTTCTTCTGCTGCCTGGCTTTGGACACAGTGCTGAGAGGGAGCAGCTTGGCTTTGCAGGCTTCGGGCTCACTGGCCCTTGCCAAGCGGATCCTGTTGGTCACGTCTTGGAGTCGCTGTGCTCG
>PVLD010036119.1:0-11222 GCA_004027595.1 Dinomys branickii | reverse complement strand
GCCTTGGTCTCCTGAGTGCCAGAGTGACAGACCTGGGCCACCAGGCCTGGCCAAGGTATTCAAGCATCTTTGAACTTGGCCAGGATAGACTCTAAGCCTAGTGATGGTATTTTCAGATACTCTAGCACTGTGAGATGGGTCTAGGGAGAAAGCTCAGTCCAAACAAAGGGTTTGATCCCTGTTACAACCAAAAAAAAAAAAAAAAAAAAAAAACAAGGAAGTGAAATCCCAACCAGGGAAGCACGCCGCACAGCCGTGTGTGGACACCAGCAGCCCGGGCAGGTGAGGAAATGTTTGAGCTGTTCACTGTCCTCAGAGATACACTGCTGTCATCTGATCCTTTTAAAGAGCTCAAATGCATGCATTATGTTGTTAACCATACAAATATTCATTTAAATATTAATACAGCCTGGCTCTGGGCCGTGGCCTGTGAAACAAATGCCAGCAATGCGGTCTCCCACCTCCTCGCGGAAGCCCCCTGCCGTGGGTGACCCTGGTCCGGGTGGAACTGGAGGCTCTGCCTGCTCGTCACTTCCAATTCATACAGCTCATTTCCTGCCCACACGCTCTTAGTGGGATTTGCCAGCTTCACCTACAGAGGCTGGGGATGGCTTGGGTGTGTATTTGGGGTGCACCACGCCAGGAAGGCAGGGGAGGACTTACTACCACAGCAGCTGCCACCCCGGCTCCAAATCCCCTTGGACCTCACCTGGCCTCCCTTTTCTCCAGAAGAGTCTCAGAACTCAGCTCACCTGCTTCCTTCAGGTGCCAGCGTGGGTACAGGGCAGGGGCACAGACACCTCAGAAACCCAGGGGGCAGGGGGCAGAGGGGCCCACTCATGCCTGTCTCAGAGCCTTACTGCCCCCCTCACAGGGCCTGGCACAGGGCCAGTGGGGAAGAGAAGACCCAGCAGAGACATCATACTAGAGCTAGGCACGATGGCACATGCCTGTGATCCCAGCATTTAGGAGGCTGAGGCAGGAGGATCCCAGGTTCAAGGCCAGCCTGGGCTATGTAGGGAGTTCATGGTAGGACTACACCCATGAGACCCTGTCGCAGAAGAGAAAACCAAGTAAAATCCCTCAATGTCTTTACATCCTGTCTGATGTCCTCTGACGGCCTGGGGAACAGGTGGGGCAGCAGACAGGGCTGTGTAGTCAGTGCCCATGCCTGATGCAGCTGGCATCAGGCCAAGCTGAGTCTGTGACATCACCTCCTTCCCAGAACCCTGGGAAGAACCCACTAGGCCCATTCTACAGACATCACCCTGGAGACTGTATTAAACACATCCTCGGTGCTGCCAGACCCCTATGTGTAGAGATCCTTGTAGCGGGCGGGGAGTAGGCCTAAGAGCAGCTACGATGGGGAACAAACCCAGGAGTCTGTGACATTAACCAGCATGGTCCTGACTGCACCCTCCCTAGATGCGAGGGTTCCTTCCAGGTCTGGGCAGTAACAGACAGCCTGGGTGGGACCCTTCTGTGGCAGCTGCACCTCTCGTGGGGCGGCTTCCACGGGAGGAGCTCCCAGGTGCAGGGTGGCGTCCCTGTCACAGTGGCCCAGGGCTGAGGACCTGGCTTCCTCCTCTGCCTCCGCCTTCCAGGAGCAGCTGGTGAGTCCTGCTCGGCACTTCCAGAGGAAGATGACGGACTGGGCCTCTTCCTGTACAGCTAATGACCGGCTTGCTGCATCCCCGTCAGTACAGCAGTGGTCAGCCCAGGTGACTCAGTACCTCCTGTGGGGTCCCCTGGGCTGCTCGGGCCAGCAGCAAGGTCACAGGAAGCCAGATCCCCCGAAGGCAGCTGTGTCAGCCGGAAGGCGAGGCGGGTAACCCAGCCCCCTACCTCCCTGTCCTCGACCTCCCACCCCACCCACCCACCCTGCCTTCAGATGACAAAAGGCCTGGGCCCTGCTTGTGGATCTGCCAGACAGCACAGCTCCTTGAGAGTCCTCTGGGCCCCTGGCTATCCCATCCCCACCCCAGGCACGGGGAAGAGGTGCAGCTGCTCCCCAAAGCAGCCCCTTCCTCCGCAGCTGTACCTGGAAGACACTCCCTGGGGACAGTCCTAGAGTCCTGAGGGAGCAGCAGGGGAGACCATGCAGAGCTGCCAACATCACCTTGGCGGGTGGCATGGGAAGATCCAGGCCTCAGCATCCTCGGGCCGAGCTTCCCCGCTGCAGGCCAGGGCTCAGCCGGGTACGGCCAGCACCCATCTGTGCAGTGCTATGACTGTCCCTCGGTGGCTGTCCTCTAACCCAAGCAGTGGGGTCCAGCCTGTGTCGTCAGCCTGTTGTGGGGTAGCAGCTCCCTCAGAGCTGGCCCCTGCAGGCTTCCCGCACGATACACTGAATTCCCCGAAGGCCAGGCCAGGATCTGGGCCGGCAGCTCCTTGTCCCTGGAGGGGAACAAGTGGAAGCAGCATGACCATTTCTGCGAATAGGCAGGGTCTAAGCCAGCTGACAGGAAGGGGGTTTCCGTGTCCACTCTGCACCCGCTTCACCAGGGTGCACCGCTGTGTGTGTTAGGCCTCTTTTGCAGCTGGACATTGAGGCACAGAGCTGCTGTGCTCACCTGAAGGCCTGAAGCCAGCTGACTCCATCACAGACATCACTGTTTATTTGTTAAATACCCTCTGTGAGCCAGGCCTTGCCTCCTCAGCCAGCCCTACCCGTTCCTCTTTTTCTTTTTGTGCGTGGAACCCGGGACCTTCACACTGAGCACATCACTGGCCCATCAGTCTTGTTTTTTATTATGAGACGGAGTCATGATGAGTCAACTACGTTGCCTGGGCTGGACTCAAACCTGCAATGCTCCTGCCTCAGCCTCCCTGGGTGCTGGGATTATAGGTATGCACCACCAGGCCCTGCTCCCTGCTGCCTCCTCTGCAGGGCTATCTTGTCCTTGATGCTCCGTGACCCAGGACATCCATCTGGCACCAGGCCAGGACATGGGTGGCTCCGTCTCAGTCTCAGGAGAGTCCTGATTGAACACGGTTTGGGAGGGGAAGCCCTTCACCAGGGACCTGCCAGCGTGCACCCGGCCTCCTGCACCAAGTGCAGGTTATTCCTGCTCTCCCAGTTCAGTGTCACTCTTTGTCCTGGCCCCTGATGGTTCCAGGACAGCTGGGTGCCCGTGGCGTGGGTGTGGGAGATGCCTCCTGCGCCCCTGTGACGCCTGATCGAGACGGGCAGGTTGGAGGCAGAGCTGGTGGCCACCCTAGAGACCACATGGCCAGGCTGGGCTGCCGTGCAAGGTGCTGGTTCCTGGTTGCCCATGAGGGGAGCCCTGGCCTCACTTCTAATGCCTACAGCACAGACCAAAGAGCCTGGGGCCTCGGTGATGACTGTCACATCTCCATGCCTTTCCCATGGTGCACACAGCCTGTGCCCGTCCTCACTGGCTGACTGCCTGGCCCCTGCCCGTCCCCCACCCCCCCAGCCCCAGCCAGAGCCAGGCCCTGCAGAGGCATCACTGCGCTGCTGAAAGACCAGGATGGGAGCAGCAAGGCCCGGGCGAGTGGTTGGATCTCTGGGGTTCAGTTTCCTTGTTTGTAAGTTGAGGATGATGGCTGCCACATGAAAAGTTCCCTGGCCAAGCCCCAGCACCCTGTGGCCTTCACAGGTGATGCTACAGAGAAGGTTATTCTTGGACTCTGTTAAAGCACAGTAAGACACTGGCTGTGGTGGTGCAGGGCTGTCATTCCAGGGCTGGGGAGGCTGAAGCAGGAGGATCTCTGCAAGTTTGAGGCCAGCCAACTACACAGTAAGACGTGCTGTCTCAAAAAAGAAAAAAAATCTAACTTTTACATGACATGCACAGATAGGCCTAGGAAAAGATTCTGAAGCCTGATTAGAATTTGGCCACTCAGAGAATCTTGGTCCTGGTCCTCAAGGTCAGGGTCTCGCTGGGAGTGGAGGAGACAGCAAAGCTGATGAACAACAAGACCACCACATGCTGGGTGAGGTTGGAGCTAGGGAGCCAGAGGGTGAGGAGGATGTCTGGCTAGGGCCTGGGTGGGGCTCCCCAGCTGTGGAGACACGAGGACCAGGGCATCCACAGGGAGAGCCACGCATGCGCCGCCCGCCTGACCCTGGCCCTGTCAGCACCAGCCCCGGTCATTTGAGTGGCGTGTGTGAGTTCCCCGGGCATCAGGAAGCCGCGGAGCCCCGCATTCTTCACTTCCCTGAAAGCCTGTGACCCTGCCAGGCTGGCTCTGCCACACGACCAGGGAGACTTTCGGCCTTCCACGTGAGGCTGTGAAATGAGCTCACCCCAGGGGAATTCGTGTGGTTTTGGGAAGTGGCACAGTGAGGTGACGGTAGGCAGGTGTGGAGGGGAGGAAAGCAGAGAGACTGGCAGTGCCCCCTCTCAGCTGCTGCCTGGGGCACTGGCACATGGCCAGCTGGCCCTGGCTGTCCCTGCAGGGCCCTCCACACAGCCCAGAGCTGGAGAAGGCCACCGGGAAGTTGTAAATATTTTGTCTGGAGGAGGGATTGGCTGCTTTACTCCTGGGGAGGAAGATGGGAATCTGCTCTGAGTGCCACCCAGAGACTGTCTTCAGATCCACAAGGCAGCCCGGTGGCACTCTGAACAGCGGGCACTCGGAAGGCCAGGGCTGCCGAGAGCCGGGCTGAGCAGGGGTCAGGCCCCTGCTGACTGTGTACCTTGACGCTGCCAAGACACCCAACCTCTGCTCTGTCCTCCTCCACACGAGAGATGAGTGGGGCCTGGGCCTGGGGCTGGGCTCAAGGGCAGGCACCCCAGCAGCTGCTCAGCTGGAACAGTCGCTAGGAGCCCAGGGCTCTTCTTGTGGACCCTGGGGTCCTGGGCTGGTCGCAGGTGTGCACCTCCACGCCCCTCAGTCCCTCGCCATTTATTTCAGTCTGGATTTCTCTGGTCTTCATCACTTCTCTCCTAATAGTTTCGGGTTTGCACTGTTTGTGTCTTTCTAGGACCCTGAAGTGCATCATTAGGTTACTATTTACTCGCTGTGAGTCCAAGTTTGCAGTGCGTAATGACTACATTCCTCGTGAGGTCCCGAGCCCAGCTGGAATTCCTGTTGCTCAGGCATTTACAGCCCCGGGCCCGCCGCGGGATGCCCCACCCTTCCCCACCTCAGGAGGAGCTGGTTTCTGCTCCCCGTTCCCGCGTCTTCACTTGTCCACCGTGACTAGCAAGTAGCACAGCCGCAGGAGCTGTGGTTGCACGTGCCCGGGAATGCCAGGCAAGTGCTGCAGGGCTGTGAGCTGCTCTCATTTCACAGAGGGGAAACTGAGGCTCGGGGAGGGCAAGGCACCGGCCTGAGTCTCTCGGGATGGCCAGGAGATGGTGCCGTGACCACTGTCCTCACGGTCCAGTACCAAGCAGAGTCATAATCATGGTAATCATCACCCAGGCTGGCTCGTCACAGGGGCCAGTGGCCGGTCAGTGCCTGGAGGTGGCCAGGCTGGGCACTGGTCCATAGCATGGGGACTTTGCCCACCTCACCGCTGCACCCCGGGCTTGGGAGGCCTCTCTGACGCCCACCTGCTAACACTTGCGGTGGAGACTCCTGGGGTGAATCCATCCAGCCGCTTGTCCATCTGCCCATCTCCTTATCCATCTGTCTGTTCATCTTCCACCATCCATCCATCCATCTATTCATCCACTCGTCTGCCCATGCATGCATCCGTCCGTCTGTCCATCTGCCCATCCGTCCACCCGCCAGCCCACCCATCTGCCATGTTTGCCTCCATCCCTTTGTCTTCTCACCCGTGCATCTATCCCCCCATCGTCCATCTACCCAGCCATGAACCAGTCTCTCAGACACAGGGAGACGGAGTCGGGAAGGACAAGGGCTGTAGGCCAGGTGAATTCAGTCTCGGCTCACACCGGAGCTGTGGAATGAGGCCCGCAGCTGTTGTGGCCCCGGCAGAGTCTGGGTTTGGCACAGGGCTGCACGGCCCAGGGAGGGCGGGCGCGGCACCCTGCGGCGGCGAGGCCTTGATGATGGGTGACATTGGCGTTGCCTCACTCTGCATCCACTGCGAAGCCCCAGGGACGCCAGCTCTGGCGCTGGGTGCCATGGTGTCAGGGACGAAAGAGGAGAGATCCCGAGACTCCTCGGGGCCACAGAGCTGGGACTGGCATCCTTTGGGCAGGGCACAGGGGAGCGTGTGGCCCCTTCCCCATACTGGAGACTGAACCCAGGGCTTTGGATACACTGAGCCACATCCCCAGCTCTTTCTATGCACAGTTTTTGAGACAAGGTTTTGATAAGTTGTTAAGTCACCAGTGCTGGCCTGGAACTCAAATTCTACCTGCCCCAGCTTCCCAGGGTGCTAGGATTACAGGTGTGGACCATCACGCCTAGCTTTTATTTTTATTTTGAGACAAAGTCTTACAAAGTTGCCCAGATTGGATGCAAACTTGCCACCCTCCTGCCTCAGCCTCTGGAATACCTTGAATTACAGGTGTGTACCACTGTGCTCAGCAGAATGGCTTTTCTTTCTAGGGGAAGTAAGTGGGGTACAGGCGACCTCAAGTCTTGCCCCTAACTCCTGAAGCCCACCCTCCTGCTTGTTGCCACTGAGGGGTCACCCACCAGCCATCCCTTCTAACATAGCCTGAAGCCTCAGCAGGTCCTGCCCGGGGGATCTCAGTTTCCCTGTGGTCCATGCGGTGAGCATACTTGCCTTGCTGAGGGCAGAGGCCAGCAAGGTCGGGGAGCATCAAGCCCAGGCAGTGCTTTAGAAGCCAGAGGCCGGGCCAGAGGTCTCCCTGCTCCCCTGGTCACCTTGGCGCTGCGGAGGAAGAGCAGGCGACACCATGGCGACCCCTGGTGGCCCAAGGAGTTGCCGCAGCCACAGAGCCATCGGCTCACCCTTGGCTGGGTCCTGGACACTGCGTCTTCACGGCCGTGAGCTGGACATTGTCCTCCTCTGAGGGTTTGGACAGCAGGGGGACCATCCTATGCCACTGTGCCGCCTCGCATTCACTGTTCTGTGCAATAGGCAAGACACGGAACACAGAAGGAAAATAACATGACTGTGGGTTTATTTTGTTTCATTTGTTACTTCTTTTTTGACTTTTGAGACAGGGTCTTACTGTGTAGCTGTCTTGGTTACTTTTCTCTCGTTGCTCAGACAAGTTACCTGACGCCCAGAGTTAAGGAAGGAAAGGTTTATTTAGCTCACAGTCTGTGGAGGTTTCAGTCCCATACTCGGCTGGCTCCAAGGCAGGGTGGCAGGGCACAGGGGCAGCAGCTCAAGGCGGCAGAAAACAGCGAGAGCACAGGGGTAGGGGGGGCCTCTTTCCCCCCCATACTGTATGCAGGCTCCCTGCGACACTGGTACCTCCCCTTGCACAGGCTCAGGACGTTTACAAAGGGAGGCCGCTGGCCCCCTGCGAGGTCACTTAGTTAAGCTTCTAAACTTCCCAACTCTCAAGTTGACACAATGCATCAACCATTACAGTAGCCTAGGCTGGCCTGAACTCACAGTGACCCTCCTGCCTCGTCCTCCCGACTGCTACTGTTACAGGTTACACGCCTGGAAAACGAGGATTTGCCTTAGAGACGGAGGAGCTTCCCGGGGGAAGGGGATACAGGAGGAACAGGAGCTCAGCAGCGGGGTCCTCGGGGTAGGTCCCCACCGGCCGCGGGGCCCCGGCGTGGACATACCAAGAGTCACCTCTGCTGTCCCAGAAGCAGCTGGGGTGCCACAGGCACCCTGGGGACATCAGCAGGTCCGTGACACCTGGCGGGCCGTCCCAAGTAGGCGCTTTACCCTTATTTGTAAAGCACCGGCCGTGGGGAGGGCTGAGGGTGTGGGCTTCAGACTGTGCAAACAGCGCGTGGACCCCCAGGGGGCGCTGTGCAAGGCCCCAGCCGGGAGGAACTGAGGGGCAGCATCCGGGGAAGGACCTTGTCCTGGTCCACCCCGCCGCCCCGCCCGTGGCAGGCCGCACCCAGCTGCCTGAGGTGACCCAGGCGAAACCCGGGAGCAGCACAGGGGCTTCAAATGTCACCTACCTGTGTCCCATCTCCATGTTTTCTTTTTCCAATTTTAAAATTAAAGATAGAGCCGGGGCGTGGTGGCGCACACCTGTAACCCCAGCACTCGGGAGGCTGAGGCAGGAGGATCAGCACAAGTTCGAGGTCAACCTGAACTGCATAGTAAGACCCTGTCTCAAAAGACCACGGTATAAATAAATAAATAAAATTAAATAATTATAACAAATAAATATTAAATAAATGTAATAATACTAATAATAAATTTAAAAGAGATGCTTTAAAAAGAGAGCTCAGGCACCAGCACACAGGTCTTCAGGGAGGGCCGCGCTGCTGTGTGGAACTTAGGAACGGGGGTGTCTGCTGGGCCAGCGCTGTACTTCTGAGCAACGCTCCCAACCCTGCCTTTTTATCTTTATCTTGAGACAGGGTCTCACTATGTAGCCCGGGCTGGCCTTGAGCCCACGGTGATCCTCCTGCCTCAGCCTCCTCCACCATGCCCCGCTCCTCATTTATTTTCCTAGCCCCTGCTTGCAGGGCACAGTGCCGACGTCCTTGTGTGGAGTGGGCCCGCGTGTGCAACACATCTGGGTTCCTCCTTCCATCTCCTTTCCCTCCTTGCCCCCTCATCCATCTCTTGACCCTCTTTCCCTTTGAGAAAGATCCCCCTATTTCTTATGATCTATTATTTTGTTGTTTTATTTCTACCTTGGGTTTTTCACTGAAGAGAAGCCACAGAATAGTGAAGCTTGTGGGCCTGAGTTGCTTCCCTCAGCATTATGTCTGCAAGCTGCCTCCATTTTCCTACAAATGACTCAAGTGTATCCTTCTTCGTGGCAGAGTAGTACCACATTGTCTTTACCCATTCATCCGTTGATGGGTATATAGCCTGCTTCCAAGATTTAGCTATTTTGAATTGCGCTGGATAGCCTTAGATATGTGTATATCACTGTAATATGATGTCTCTCACTCTGTCTGGAACATATTTAGAAGGGGAATAGCTGATGAAATGGAATTTCTAGTGTTAGGTGATTTTCTTTTTTGAGGAATCTCTGCACTGATCTCCTTAGTGCTGTCCTAGGTTACACCCCCATCAACAGTATAGCAGTGCTCCCCCAACCCTTGCCAGCCTGTGTTACTGAGAGATCTCTTGACGACAGCCATTCTTCCTGGAATGAGATGGAATCTCAGTGTTGTTTTAATTTGCATTTCTCTAATGGCCAGCCCCAGCCCTTTTTAAATTTTAATGTAATACAAGTAGAGGTTAATGAAGAAAATATAAAAAAGCACCCTTCTTATATTTATGAAAAAAAACCAAAATTTCATTACAAAATAAGTAGAGGATAACAATTGTTAATACTCTGTGTATCATAATCTTAAAAGAACAGCCAAAATGTTCCTCACAGTACAAGCCATAGACAAAAGATTCTCACAAAGGCAAAACAGATAATAGCACAGAACTTTCTTTTCAATGAACTAAGAGAAGCTCGCAGTATAAATGAAACAAACTAGCATGGATAATGAAAGATTTTTGAAACAACAAAACAGATAACATGAGGAATTATCTGAACTTTTTCCAACCCTTTTCATCTCTTGACTCAATTTTCTTTGAGGTACTGGAGGTCAGTCCTGGGACCTATGGTGAACTAGGCAAGCGCTCTGCCACTGAGCTACATCCCAGCCTCCTCTTACTTTGAGACAGCATCTCGCTAAGTTGCTTAGGCGGATCTTTAGCTTGTGATCCTCCTGCCTCAGCCTCCTGAGTAGCTAGGATTATAGGTATGCGCCACCGTGCCTGGCTTGAAGAACTTCTTTTAACACTTTTTGGGGGCCTTGCCTATCTTCTGGGGATGCATCCCTTCAGCCTTAGGTTTTCTGGGAAAGCCTTGGTGTCCTTTTGACTCTTGAAGCATGATTTCGGTCAACAGAGGTTGGTGGGTTTCCCCTCCCCACTTGCATCTTCCACCTGCTCCCTGCTTGCTCCATGGTTTCTGAGGAGAGGTTTGTGTTTCCTTTTTGGCTTCTTTCAAGATTTCTGCCTTCCTTCTTTCCTTCCTTCCTTCCTTTTTCTCTTTCTTTTTAAAAGCAATATTCATATTTTATTTAGATACAAACTTCTTTCTTTTTTTGAGGCAAGGTCTCACTATGTAGTCCAGGCTGGCCTCGAACCTGTGTCAATCCTCCTGCCTCAGCCTCTAAGTGCTGTTAGGTAGAAATTTCTTTCAGTGTTTTTCCCTCTGTTGTAGAATCTACAGTTTGAAAACGATTTGCCTATATGTATATTTCTTGCTTATTTGACCTGTTTTGCTCTGTTCTGGCTCTGTTGTTTGGCCCTTGCTGTCAGCTGTAGAAATGCTTGGCTGTTTTTACTTCAGATTTTCACTGCCTTTCTAGTTTTGTTTTTTTTTTTTCCTCTTTCCAGTTTTCCCAATTTATATATTAAACCTTTGGAAACTGCTCCACAGCTCTTGGCCATTCTCTTGCTTGTCTGATAACTTTTCTCCCCTCGTGTAGCAGTTTGGAAAGCGCCTATGCCATGTCTTCAGGCTCACTCATTTCTTTTTCCCTCAGCAGCATGCAAGCTGGGCGTGGGAGCTGCATCCCAGCCCTCGGGAGGCTGAGGCAGGAGGATCCCTGTGAATGGGAGGCTAGCCTGGGCTGCATAGAGAGATCTTGTCTCAAAAAAATCAATCAAAAAAATCAATCAATTCATCCACCAATCAATCTGTGTCTCTGGGCTTTGCCCCTCAGCAGCATCTCTTGGCTCCTCCCCCTCCGGTGGCAGTGGCAGCAGGTGCCGCCTTCCCATCCCGGACAAGGCTGGGAGCTCTTCCCTGCGCACAAGCCTCCCTGGGGCGCTCAGGTTGCGCTGCGGTTGGGACCCCGGCCTCTCCTCCACCTGCAGCCCAGAGGTCTTCCCTGTCTCTTCACTGTGGGAGCCCGGCTGTCCTCCTGGAGCTCACCTCAAATGCCAGCCCGTTGGACTGCGCCTCAGCTCCTCACAGTAACCACGTCCCCGCAGGACCCTGGCAGGGTCGGCTTCCTCCTCCATCCCATGGTCTCACTGACCTGAGCCTCCCCCAGTTCAATCCCAGTGCTGCCTCCCGGGCCTCGCAATGCGGACCTGCGCGGAGCTAAGGACAGGCCTCTGGACAAAGTCCCCATGAGGCAGGGAGGGGACTGATGTGACACCAAGGAGCTTTCCCTTGACTGTGGGGCTGTCTGGGCCT
>PVLD010036118.1:0-11222 GCA_004027595.1 Dinomys branickii | reverse complement strand
TACTTTTCAACTCACATACTGACTTGTTATGAGAATCCTTAAGATCTACCTTGTCAGCAACTTTTAAGTACATTACACAGTATTTTAAAGTATAGTGACGTATTTGTACATTAGATCTGTATAATTAATTTATGTTGCCTAAATAAAACTAAAAAGTTTTAACAAATGAGTTTGAAACAACTGGCTACCTATATACAAATAAAATAACTTAGAAACATTACAGCTCTTAATATATCATCTCAAAAACACCATAAGCCTTAATGTAAAAGATACATTTATAAAACTTCTGGAGGAAAATATAGATGAAAACATTATGACATTAGACAATCATTTTAACGTATAAGAAAACTGAATGTACCTTAAAAATAAATTGACAACTTGGGTTTCATCAAAATTTAAAATTTCTACTTTCTAAATGACACCTTCATGATATTGGAAAATGAAGCTCTAAAAAAATTAACAATACTACATTTCACAAGAGATCTATGTTGTTAACAAATAAAACTTCTTAAAACTCCATAATTAAGAACAGGGACTAAAGGGAAATGAGAAGACTGAGGGAAAAAAGAAGAATCAAGATATATTATGTATAGGTACAAATTCCCTATGATGAATGTCATCATTATGTATATTTAAAATTTACCAATAAAATTAACTAAAAAGCTTATTTCTTTAAAATAATGCATCGTGCTGTGGATAAAACTCAGCAGCACAACACCTGCCTGGCAAGTGCGTGGTCCTGAGTTCCATTCCTGGTACTCCCCAAAACAAAAACACAAATGAATAAACAAAATAATGTATCATATTTGAATAATTGAGCACAAATTTTGGACAATATATGACTTCATTCTCATAGGTCTGAGACTATGAGACTACTTAATCTCAATTAATATTAAGTATATACAGTAGTTAATATTTTCTTGGATCACTTATCAGCAATAAAAATTTATTTAAAAAGGATAAACTCATAATAACAGTTATAATAAAAATAGTGGCAGTACACTGAAGTATGTGGAACAAATTAAGCTCTCACACACTGCTGGTAAAATTATAAAATAATTCCAACTCTGAAAATGTTGACAGCTTCTTAAAAATTAAATAAATATCTTGCCATCTAGCAATTTAATTCTTGGGGAGTTTCTCCAAAGGGAATTAAATACATATTGACAAGGACTGTGAAAACAAATGACACTGCAACCTATACTGATCCTAGCCAAAGTTTCATCAGTTGGTGGGTGGATAAATGAATTCTTACATAAACAATGATGGAATACTACCAAGCAATACAAAATAAATCAATAACTAATATACCAAATATGAATATGAATGGATGTCAAATTATTATCCTAAGGTAAAGGAAGCAGACATAATTGAACATGTAAAAGAAAACAAAACTCCAATTTCATCTATAGTCATGAGGGAAAAACAGTGATTTTCTAGGCTGAGTTGACGGAGAGTACTGACTGGCCAGGTATGGGAATACTATGTATCTTGATTGCAGTGGTTAGCGCATGGATATATTTTGCTCTACCAATTGTTCTGGATCCCTTCCCTTTACTTAGAACCTGAACATTTAACACAGTGACACTGAATAGTAAAGAAATTTAAAACTACACAAGGAGGTCATTTAGGAATACAGTAATACCTCGGTTCACAAACACCTCTTGTGCATGAGCAGTTTGACTTGAGAACAGAAGTGCTGGCCAAAATTTTGCTTCTCTTTGTAAACTCTGTATCAGGTGACAGGACCATAGCCACCTTCCCTGCATGAACATGAAAATGGTCATCCACCCTGAATCATGGAAAAAATTAAGTTTGTGAACCAAGATACCACTGTACTGCATACTTGCACACATTGCAAAATCACATAAAATGAGTAGTGAGGGAAGGAAGAGGAATGGGAGGATGAGAGGAAAATATGAAGGATTAAAGGAAGACAAGAAGGATGGAATAAAGATAAGAGTACGAAGAACTTTAAGAGTCATAAGTCTCTGATCTACCACAATGCATTACATAGCCTTAAATAAAGCTAAATTAGTTGTGTGTTAGATATCCTAAATTAAAATGTTCTCCCTGTACCTTGGTTTCTCTAGTTGAAGAATAGCCAGAAATAGCGGCAGAATAAATCATTTTTAAATTCTCTGTTTCTAAATGTTTTAATATTGTTTCTAAATACATATAAGGATTTTCCTAAAACTATTAAGATTTTAAAAGAAGAAAGTAATTTTCCAGAAAAATGTGCGCCTGATTCACTAATTGAGTTCTCAGTAGAATAGCCTTAAAACAAGCTGATTCAGAACCCTGGGAAAGTCAGAAATGAAGATGAGGATTTGACAATTTCTCTGTACCTCCATCCCTTGTATTCCGTGGCAAGGTCTCCATTATGTTCAGCACGCACCCAGAGAATTTAATTATAGATAAGATTTTGGCTTTAGTCAGTTTTCCAACCCTTCCTGTATCACTTTTCCCTAAACTATGATTGTTTGCAATTCACTTTTTCTTCAAAGATCTTTCTAAGTGAATTTTTGCCAATACACTGTGGCTTGGCCCAAATTCAGTACACTCTTCCCCTATGATAACCTATTTGTGTTTTACAATCTTTCAACACCTTAACACAAAGGAACATAAAAATTTTGAACTAAGGCATAATTTGAGGAGTTTGAAAACATTTTTTTCTGTATATTTTGATTGGGGTGTTGAAAGAATGTTTTTCCCTAAAGATGTTTCTGAAAATTTCTCTAGTAGTATGAAATCACTGAAAAGAAAGAGGAGACATGTGACACTATAATTGAGGCCTGAAAATATTCCCTAGAAATTATGCAATATGTATGAAAGCATTGCACTTATTGGCATTCTTTAGAGGAACAGGATCAATAAAGAACACATGTATAATTATGCAAGGAGATTTATTAGGTAGGGTTACAGGATCAGAGGCAGAAGCGCTCATAAAGAATATGTGTGCTGGAGAGTCAGAGGATGTATTAGCTTCTCAGTCCAGGAAGATGGATGTTGATGAGCAAAAGGGATTAATAATGTAGCAGTAGTCCAAGGTAGAAGCCCTTGAGTCTGATCATAATGCCTCTGGTATGAGTCATCCATGGAACATTGCAGAAATTGGAAATTGGCCGAGTGATGTCCAAAGGAAACAAGCAAAAGGTGCACCTTTTCAACTGAGGTTCTTCAAAATAGGCACACTTCCTACTTCTTTCTCATTTTTTTAATCTCATCCAGGGGACAAGTCTATTGGTCTGTGTCAACAATATCCTAGGTAATTTTCCCTTTTCAGTATGCTGGTCTAAATGTCAATCATTCACAGTTAAATGAAAAACTGAGTTTTACTAATACACTAGGTGTTTCTTAATCCATTGAAGTTGTTATATCATGATTAACAGTCGTGCACATTTAGTCATCTACATTTCTGCATAAAAATTAGACATCTACACAGAAACATGTTAAAAAAAGGTACAGTAAGGGGAAGCAGATTAGAGTATATTGATATTTCATGTTCAATTCCTTATTTCAAGAGATAGTTCCATTATAAAAAAGAATAGAAAGCAAGAAACTAGGAGACCCTATTCCTACGTCAGATCATCCTGCAATCCTGATCCAAGTCTACTTCACTCCCTGAACATGCATTGCCTTTTCTACAAAGTAAAGAGGTTAACAAAAACATTTACATTTTCTACCAGCTGTAAAATTTCATGACAGTGATAGTTACTGCCCGTGGTTATGGTAAGTAGTCTCTGAAACTTGAGGAATAATTATTTTGATTGGATGGTCAAGGTCATGCTCAAGTTAGCCTCTTGAAAACAGAACAGTAATATCCTCTCTCCTGTTATAGCTCTTAGATCTCTCAGCTGCTGATCTGACTTCCTATGTGTCTGGCCTCAGTTGGTGTTATTTTTGTATTTATACTCCTATTCCTTACAAATAAGCTTTTGGAAAAGTTTAGGTGACTTTCCTGGGCTTTCCAGGCTCTTGTTTTTGTATTAATATTTGTATTTATTGTTATGTTCTTCTAAAGTTGTTAATATTAAGAAAAAAGGAGACAACATAAATACAACCTGTCGCAGAAATCTTTTCTTTTTATATTTTCATTTGTACATGTGTGTAGCACATACTATTTACATTCCTTGTGGGGAGTTGGTACATGTGCATAACATACCTTAATTTCCTTTTACATACCCTTTCCTTTCTCTCCCACCTTCACTTAATCCATTCCTTTTTTGATACATGCTCATAGTAAATACTGAGTGCATTTTTTGTGTGCAACTGTTACATGTACGTGGTATATCTTAGTTCATTATTTCCCGTCACTCCCCTCCCTCCCTCATCTCCTTACTTTCTTCTTCTTTAAGAAAGATCTACGTTCCTACTTCCTCTTACCTATCTTTTATTTTGCTCATGATTTATACTATAGGTTCTTGTATAAGAGAAACCATGTGATATTTAAGCTCTGTGTCTGATTTATTTCACTTGACATTATCATCTCAAGGTGCATCTATTTTAATACAAATGACTCAAACTTATCTTTTTAAGACAGAGTAGTATTCCATTGTGTGTAAATACCAGATTTTCTTTGTCCATTCATCTGTTGATGGACACATTGGCCCCTTCCAAGATTTAGCTACTATGAGTTTTGCTGCTATAAACATAGGGTATGCATGATTCACTGTACTATGATGCCGTCAATTCTTCTGCAAGGATGCCAAGAAGACGAATACCTAGGTCAAATGGAATTTCTAGACTCAAATTTTTGAGTACTCTTTACACTGATTTCCATAGTGCTTGCAGTAGTTTACTTTCCCAACAAAGTGTACAAGTATTCTCTTTCCCTGTACTCTCTCTAGCACTTGTCATTATTTGATTTCTTGATGATGGTCATTCTTTCGGAGCTAAAATGGAATCTCGGTGTTGTTTTAATTTGCATTTCTGTAAGGGTAGAGAAAATATTGGGGGCATTTTTTCATGTATGGATTGGCCATTTGTACTTCTGTGACGTCTCCGTTAATTTCAAATGCCCATTTATGATTTGTCTTTTAATTGGGGGTGGTCTTTTTGAGGTGTGTATATATTTCACATATGAGTCCTCTGTCTGAGGAGCTGTTTCTTCATGTACTTTATTCCTAATTTGGCTTTCCCCTCCACTTTGCTCCTATTCAGTCATCATTTTATCTTTTGGTTTTCAGTGAGTAGTATAAAATGAATCACACTAGAAATAGATGCAATAAGCTTACATGTGTAGAAAGACTTAAAAAAGATTTTCTACTAAGTTATTTCCTTTAGTTCTCTTTGGTGTCTGCTTTTACAATGACAAGAACTTTCCTCTAGAGACCTTTGAGGGAAAGATTTTGAAATGCTTGAATTACCAACATTTTCATGAAAAATGCAGTAAGATATCGAGGAGGCTTTGGATGATCAGTATTCTAAGTAGTAAGCTCTTTTGAATAAACCAGTATCTCTGTATGGAGATTTTATGAATTTTTCCACTCTCGGTTGTTACGAAATAGGAATACCATACTGCTCAAGACATTTAAATTTGTATTGTACTACACACTGGGACAAGGATATAAAGATAGACGAATTAGAAGAAAAACTATTTTCATGACTTGAAAATTTGTCAATTTTTACCTTCTCTACCTTTCAACTAAATGCCTATCAACCTTTAAAAACACTTTTGCCTTTTCAAATTCAAAACATAATATAGTTTATCTTCGAGCCCTGCTGTTTATGTCTTATAATTCTCTCTTCTTTACTCAAAACACATTGATATCGCTAACAATATGGCCAGTGTGTGTGTGTGTGTGTGTGTATATATATATATATATACATATATATATATATATATACAGAAAAGTCAGCACAATCCACATATCCAGAGCTACTTGCCAGAACCACTTTATTACAGGTAAAGGCTATGAGTTCTCTATTATCCTGTAACCTTCATACTGGGCCTAGATGAATGATAGGAAGAGGACAGAGGCTTATTCATTCCTATTTTTCATTCTTGGGAGGCCACCGGTTCCTGTTCATTTTTGCCTGGAATAGTAGTAACAATTTTTGACCATATAAATCAATAATAAGCATTATTTTAAATGCTTTACATGAATTACTTAATTTAATCTTGTTATCTATATTATGAAATAAGATCTATTTTTATCATATTAAAACTTGAAAAAGGAAGACACAAGAAAGTTGAGTAACTTACAATGTCACAGAGTTACTGTCTGACAGAGCCACGATTTAATCCCAGAGTGGGCTCTACATTAACCACAACCTTACAGAAACTGTAGCTATTTTCCATCCTATCTCTACTGATAGGAGTCACAGTGAGATTGGTCTATTAGAAGAATGGTTCTAATTGTTGAGAATTGAGTCCAGAAATGTTCCCTCCATACCCAAATTTGCCTCTCTACCACCCAAACACAAAATCTATCATTTTGTTTTACTTTGAGAAAAGTAAATGCAGCTCCTTTCCAAATATAAATCTTGACCAACGATAGTAATATGCAAAGATTTTGTCAACCATTGCCAAACTGGTTATTTATCAAATTTATTCATCAAATTAAGAAACATTCATCTAATAGATCAGTAAAGGGGGTGCAGGATGTTTCCCAAACTGCATTAACCTATCCCCCGAAAGATGCAATGAATTCATGGGATGCTGAAGCATATTTATTTTAAAGGAAATAATATGTTCGTATATGTCAGATACTACAAGTATTTCATACTTTTACTAGACCTTGCTGCATTATTTTTTATGACACTATACATTTGCTCAGCTGGAGTTTTTGAAATTGCTATGATTAAAAAACAATTACTGTGTAGAATTTAGTGTAGAACAATAGTTCAGTGCATCCAACTGTCAGATAAGGTAGGAAACGGTGCTCATGTTTACTAGTGATTCAACATGGCAAGATTATATTTGATTATATCACAAACACTACTTTCTTAGCCAATAGTGACTGCTTCCTATGAATTGGCTTCTCTCCCATCCCAAAGCCAATTTTCACCTAGCCTGGGATATATATATATATATATATATATATACACCATACCAAATTCAGACATTTTGTGGGAAAGTTTTTAGTATTTAAAGTGAGTAAGAGGCCCCTCATAAGATGATCAGTACTTATATTAATCATGGTCCAGAAATTCGAGTGATATAGGAGACAATAGAACAAAGACAGAGTGTGACTTTTGGAAAGCTTTGAACAAAATCCAGGATTCTTCACAGATGATAAATTGTTCTGTGTAGAAAATTTAAAAAGTAACCACAGAGAAATTTTAAGAACCATTTTTTAAAATGTAATATTTATTGGTACAAAATAAAAATAAATGTTATTTCTGCATATCAATTTTAATATTTATAAAATATGATTCAATATGACTTTCCAAGACAAAGGTCTAAAAGTGAAATTCTATCTTCTGTTTCTGTCTGGGAGACTAGTCCTTCCCAAACAACTCAAAAACTGGGCAAAATAATTTTAAGCTGCTACCAGACATGACACAATAAGTGAATGACTATGAGCTTGAAGATAACAGAAACCAGTAAAATGAACTATTTGATGACTTTGGTTTTCTGCCTGGAAACACAGCATGAATCAAAAGTATAAGGGCCCTGAGATGTTATAATAAAATACCATAGATTAGTGGACTTAGCAATTTGACATTTATTTCTCACAGATCTGGAGGTCAAGAGGTCCAAGGTCAAGGTGCCAGCAAAAACGGATTCACGGCAAAGGATCTCCTCCGGGCTTGGTGTGGTCCATATTTTAGTGTGACTCATATGGTAGAGAAAAAGATGTCTCCTGTCTCTTTTGTCTCTTTTTCTACTCATAATTCCATAGTGGAGGTTCACACCATGTAGGCTCTATCCTCATGACTTCATGTAAACTTAACTATCTCCCCAAATCACCAATTGCTCACTAAAAACCTGGCAAAATTCACATCATTACAACCTTGTTCCTCTGTCCATTCTTAAGTTTACCTAGAAATTTGACCTATATTTCTCTACCATTCCCAAGTATACATTTTTCCTTTCAGGCCATTTGGTTTCTGTTTCAGTTCTGGCTGTTCTAACAAAGTAGCATGGACTATATACTGGAGAATTTATGTGTATAGATTTGCTGAGATCAGACTACCATATCAGCATAATCTGACTCTGCTGAGAACCCCCTTCCATTTGCACACTATGGATTTCTTACAGAATTCTCACATGGCTGAGAGAGCACTACAGAATACTCTGTGTTGTCTTCTATAAGATCATTAATCCCATTAATTACGGTTCTGTTTCTGTCTTAGTTACTTTTTTCTCACTGCTGAGACAAAATACCCAACACCCAAAATTAAGGAAGGAAACATTTATTTTGCTTACAGTTTGTGGAGGTTTCAGTCCATACTTGGCTGCTTCAGAGGCAGAGTGGAACATGGCAGAAGGCAAAACTGTTCATGGCAGCAGAGCACAGCAAAAACAACCAGCAAAAAGGAGGAATGGCGGCAAGCAGCCTCTTCTCTTCCCTTACATTGTAAACAGACTACCCCCATCCAGGGGGCGGGCAGCTCCCACAAGATCTCCATGCCTTCCTCTTCCACAGGCTCAGGACGTATACAAAGTAAGCACCCTGGCTTCCTGGTGAATCACTCAGCCAAACCTCCAGACTCCCCAAGTTGACACAATATATCAACCATAACATTCCACCTCTTGTCAACTTGGCAACCAGACACATTTCCTTAAATCAGTTTCCAGATACAAAGACATGCTTATATTAGAACCGTAACTTTTTGCCCCCATACAAATGAAAATTAAACACTTCCAACATTTAAAGGCACAAAATAAACACTACCATTCTGAAAGGTACAAACGGAGATACAGAGCATTGGGACCAAAGCAAGTCCAAAATCCATCAGGGCTAATATTGTGTCTTGTAATTCCACATGCAGCATCTGAAGCAACTTGGGGTATACCGTGAGCTCTAAAGAGTTTGCATGAGTCCACCCCTATGGTATTTCTGGTGGTTACAGCTCCCATGGCTTCTCTCTTAGGCCCAGTTTGCTCCCTCTTTGCAGCTTTCCTTAGATAATCCACGGTCCTGTCTTTTCTAAACTTCTGAGGTCTCCAGGGCACCTGTTGCTTCACACTCACAGCCTCACATATTGCCCTCTCCGGGGCACACTGCCTGGCCTCCCAGGCCTTCTGAAATCTGGGTAGAAGCCTCTTTAACCTGGGAACTCTTGCATTTTCCCTGCACCTAAAGCCAGGACTACGTGGATGATGCCAAGGTCTGCTGCCACCTGGAGCAGTAGCCAAACTTTTCTCTCTCTTGGCCATAGGGGTCGAGTGCCTGGAATGCTGGGCACACTGAATCCAATTCTGAGGAGTACATTCTCTATGCTGCCTTCATTCTTGAACCTGGTGTGGCCGCCGCCGCCATTCTAGAACATGGTGCTCTTTAGCTTCCTTCTCAAGGCAAGGTCTCTCACCTTTACAGTTTTGAGGCTGCAAAGGGTGGAGACTTGCTGCTTGTGATGCCCTCGGGCCATCTTTTCCATTCTCTTGTTTCTTCATAGCAATAGAGATCACCTCAGCCTTATCTTTGCAGTCCATAGATTTACTGGAGTTTCCTTTCTGGCCAAACTCACATTTTAAATCATCCTGCTGGGCTCTTTGTTCTTGATTGTCAATACAAATCTGGCTAAAAGCCCCCAACAATAACCATGCCACTGCCCCAACATTCGACTGCCTTGAAATTTCTTTTGCCAGATTAATCAGTTCGCTGCCGACTTTAATCTCAGTCTTAGGCAAAGTCTCTAGACATGAACAAAATGTAGACAAACTTTCTGCCAAGCCACAGCACACATCATCTGGAGTTTAACAACCAATGTAGTCCTTCTTCCCAACAGAAAGCTCCTGAACCTGGTCTTTTTTTTAATTTTAGAAGTAAAGGAACAAAAACACTAACAAACATACACACAGTGGCACAACAACAGTACAAAAACCAAATTACAGGTGGCAGGAGATTGACAGTGATTGTTGTATTACACGTTGGCAGCTTCAAAGTGCATACTCAGGACAATACAAATAGACATACAAGGTTGATCAAACAACTAATCACCGACTGTTTCCCACATCAATATGACATGAGACAACAGTGCAACCATGTCAGCCATCCCACGCATACATACATACACCTACACAGCTATCCTCTTCGTCCTCTCCTTCCCTTCATCCCGATTGCTCTCTACCCGTGAGCAGTCTCCCTTCATACCTCCCAATCTATATTCTCACCTCCAGGTTCCTACACTAATGATACTATATGCTGTTTACACATGCACATTTGGTTTGCCTCCCTTATGAGTATGGTCTCTAATTGTGACCATTTGCCTATAAAGGCCCCTAGATTGTCTTTCTTTACAGCTAAATAATATTCCTTTGTGTAAAAATGCCATAGTTTTTAATCCAGTCCTCTGTGGATGGACATTTTGGTTGTTTCCATGATTTAGCTATTACAAATTGTGCTGCTATAAACATGAGTGCACATATATCACAGTGACATGCTGTTTTCAGATCTTCTGGGAAAATCCCCAGAAGGGGGATAGCTGGGTTGAGTGGGACCTCTAGACCTAGTTTGCTGAGGAATCTCCAAACCGATCTCCACAGTGGTTTCACCAGTCTGCATTCCTGCCAGCAGTGAAGCAGAGTTCCTATTTCTCCACAGCCTCACCAATATTTGTTATTGGATGATTTCTTGATGCTGACCAATCTTACTGGGGTGAGATGAAATCTCAATGTTGTTTTTATTTGCATTTCTCGAATGACTAAAGATGTAGAACATTTTCTCATATATTTATTTGTCCTTTGTATTTCTTCATCTGAGAAGTGTGTATTCATCTCAGATGCCCATTTCTGGATTGGGTCTTTGAATTTGGACAGGATCATACTTTTTAATTCTTTGTATGTTCTACATAGAAGGCCTTTGTCCAAGGGACAGCCAGTTAGGATTTTTTCCCAATCTGTAGGTTTTCTTTTTACTCTGGTGGTGATTTCTTTAGATGTGCAAAAACTTTTCAGTAAGATGAAGTCCCAGTTATTGATTCTTTGAAGTGTTTCCCTTGCAGTTTGATTTTTGTTCATGAACTCTCTGCCTACTCCTATGTCTTCAAGATTTTTACCTACTTTCTCTTCCAATAGAGTCAGTGTTTCTGTTTTAATATTGAGATCT
>PVLD010036117.1:0-11223 GCA_004027595.1 Dinomys branickii | reverse complement strand
CATCTTGCAGCTGTTGGATTGACTTTTCTTGTGTCTTTGATGATATCATGAGATTCTTCCTTTCACGCTCATAAGCTGCCATGTTGTCTTCAAGTTCTGAAATTCTTTCTTCGGTTTCATTTAAACGGTTTTTCATGCTTTCAGTGTTAGTTTTCAAAACCTGGCATTCTCTTTGGACCTGTTTTATTATTGGTAATTCGTTCCTAAATTGCTCTTGTAACGTTTCCATTTGTTTCCTATTTTCTTCTAGTATTTTGTCTATTTCTTGTCTGTGTAAATGGAACATTTCTTCCATCATTGTTTTCAGCTCGTTTTTTATCTGAGAAATCATTGCGGGTATGTGGGTTATTTCTGCTTTGAGCTCTTTTCATGGCCTGTTGGAGTTGTTTTATTTCGGATGCAATCATTTCCTAACTTGAAGTTATGAGGCTTCCTGGTTCCCCTGTATCTTCACATTCAAAACTTGTTCTGGGTGGGGTTGAGTTTTGAGACTGTGTTTTGTTCCTCTGTTTTCCCATTTTTGGGTATCAGATTCAAACTGTGGAGCTATAAATTCCACAGACAGTTCAGCAGGCTAAGGTCTGCTGCAGAGGCTGCTCCAATGGTTCCTTCTCTTTGGGAGAATGTCCCTTAAGCTGTCTGCTGAGATTTCCGCTTCTACTCCCTACCCCAAGACCTGGCCGGGCGAATAAACAGCTCTCCACCCCAGGATTCTTGCAGATAGGCCACTCAGGTGTTCCTCCGTGGGTGGAGCTCCTTCCCCCCTCACAAAGCCCGTTGGGGTGCCTAAGTAGGTCTTCCCACCCGGGAGATCCTGCAGTCCTTAAAGCTGCTTAGATGTCTCTCGCTGGGCTGAGCTTCTTCCCGATTCAGGAAAAACCGGTTAGAGCGCGCACTTAACTCACCCTGTGATCGTGCAGACAGGAGTGCCGTTCAGATGTTTTTCCCTGGATGGAGATTTTCCCGGACTCACCCGCCGGCCGGTCGCTGTTGCTCCAGTTCGCGCAGCGCCGGCTGCGGGGGTGGGGTTCTGAGCGGGATCCCGGAGTGCTGCCTGGTTTGGCGGTTTGTCCCAGTAGCGGGTTCTCTGTCGGGTTTAGGAGCTGAAGCCGTTCTTCCCTCCGCACTCGCTCTCTCGGCTGGTCGTCTTCTTCCCGGAAGTCCTCATTTCTGTCTTCATATTGCTATATTTCATTGTTTGGGTGGTAATCCTCTGGGAGGTTCTCTCTCTGCTGCCTACCCGGTCGCCATCTTCCCGGAAGTCCTCATGCTCTTACTTTGGGAAGAGAGTTGGCTGCTTCTAAATGTGCTGTATAATACATGGGTGTACAGAAATTGCTATGGCAGAAGGTGGAGAAGCACCCTTTGGCAAGCCCTCACAGCCATCGGGTGTCTGGTCAGGTAGGCGGGGTTACACAGCAAACAGCCAGGTTCTGTCAGTGCGTCCATGTCTACAGGCTCGGGCAAGTCTTCAGGGCCATCCTGGGGGCCCTACAGAGTGCCTGGTACACCTCGGAGGTGGGGCAGAGCGCCTGGCACACCCTGGGGGCTGGGCAGAGTAAAGTTTATCTAGTTAGTTATTTGTTTCTTTTTAATGGATTGACCATTACATTTCTAAAGTTCTGAAATGGCCAACAGAGCATAGAAAATGCCACTTTAGGCTCCTTGAAACCGATTGCTTCAGAAAACTGCTGGCCTTGATTCACGGCCAAGTAACTTTCATTTTTTTCAAAAACATTTGCATGGTATCTGTTAGCTTTCTTTTTTTTTTTTTCCAATTTTTTGAGGCAGGGTCTCTCTAATGCAGTTCAGGCTGGCCTTGAGTTCACTTTGTGGTTCACACTGATGTTGAACTTGCAATGATCCTCTTGCCTCAGTCTTTGTAGCCTTTTGTAAGCTGGGCTTACAAGGTGTGCATCACCATGCCTGGCACAGCTTTCTATCACTGTCACAAAATAACAGACAGTTTTGAAGGAAAAAGGGTTTACTTTGGCTCATGGCTTCAGAGGTTTCAGTCTGTGTTCAGTTGGTTTCATTGCCCTTAGGGCTGCAGGCACACAGTGCAAGGCAGTGAAAAGCTGCCTACCCTACAGGGGCTGGGAGTGAGAGAGAGAGAGAGCGTGGCCAGGATGGGAGCACACCTTCAAGGGTGCACTCTGAGCAACCTAACTTCCTTCCTCTAGCCAGGCTGTTAGAGGTCCCACCACTGCCCAACAGGGCCAAGTTGAGGAGCAACCTTTCTAACATGGGCGCTTCTAGGAGACACCAGATCCAAACTACAGCTGTGACTCATTGTTTGGGTGAACCATAGTTTATTAAACCTATTGATGGACATTAAATTTTTAATGCCCATACAAATAATATTATATTGGATAATATAATGTTATAATATTATAATATTATATTGGATAACCTTGAGCAAATATTTGTAAGGTAAATTACTAGAAATTGTCTTACTGGGTTAATGTACATATTTTTGTTGTTTCTTTATTTGTTGCCATACTGGAGATTGAAACCACGGCCTTGTGCATCCCAGCCATGTGATCTACCAGTAAATTTTTTTTTTCTACCACTAAATTATGCACCCAGTCCTTATTTCATTTCATTTTGTTTCATTTCACTTGTTTATTTCTTTGTTTTGAGACAAGGTCTTGGTATGTAGGTCAAGCTAGTCTTGAGCTCACTATGTGCTGCAGGCTGGCCTTGAATGCACAGTGATCCTCCTGTTTCAGCCTCGTGAGTATTGGGATTGCAGGTGTGCGCCCCCACGCCCAGCTCCCTTGCTTGCTTCCTTGTTGTCCTCCGCCCCCTCTTTCTTCAGGCTGAGGAAGGAGGGTCACTGGAGCTCAGGAGTTTGAGAGCAGCCTGGGAAACAGTGAGACTCTCACTCTTGCAATTACATTCTCGCTTAGATGATCTTTTTTTCCACATTCTTGTTACCAGGGTGTATAATAATCATTTGGATATTTGCTACTCTGAGGGTAAAAAAAGATACAATGATTTTAATTTTCGTAAAATAAGTTAGAATATTTTAAAATCCAAAGACACATGTTCATGAGTTTTTCTTTATGGGATTACAGGTGTGTGCTCCCATAGGTTTATAGCAGCAGCAAAATGCAGTTGTCTGCTTCCTGCCTTCCCCTCACAACTTTGTATTAGAACTTTCATAGATGATTGAATCATATGTGTTTCTTCTGAGAAATTTAAAATAGCCAACATAGCACTTTTTACTAATTGTCTATGTGGTAAATATAATACTATTTTTTGGGGGGCAGGCAGTTCTGGGATTAAATACCTGGCCTTTGGCATGCCAAACAAGTACTCTACCATTGAGTTACACCCCCCTGCCCTTTTATTAACTTTTGAGCCAGGGTTTTGATGATTAAATTGCTCAGGTAGGCCTCAAACTTGGCAATCTTCCTGCATCAGCCTCCTGAGTAGCTGAGTTTACACTCATGAACCATCATGCCTGACACAGTTTTACTTTTTAAAATTTATTTAATAAATTCTTAGAAGCCAAGTGTGGTGGTATATAACTGTATTACAGGATTCTGGAGGCTGAGGCAGAATGGTTGCTGTGAGCTTAAGGGCAGGCTGGCCTACATAGTAAGTTCAAGGATAGGCTGAATGACATAGCAAGACTCTGTTTTAATCGGTCAATCAATAGCCACATATCTGGCTGCCTGTTCTAAGGTCTTTTGGGTATACTTATATTCTCTATAAGTAGAATTGCTGGGTCATTTTACATTCCTATGAGGAATATATGAGAGTTCTAATTTCTTCATACTCTTAACATTTTAAATTTTTTGATCTTTGTTTCCTTTTTTTTTTTTTTTTTTTTTGAGACAGTGTGTTGCTATGTAGTTCAGGCTGGTCTTATACTACTGCACAGCTCAGGTTGGTCTTCAGCACTTAGCGATCCTTCTGTCTCAGCTTTGTGAAGGCTGGGATTACAGGTGCGTGTGCCATTATCCCTGGCTTGTTACTCTTTTTTAAAAACGTTTTTAAAATTATAGCCATCTTAGATGATTTGATGCAATATCTTATTTTGGTTTGGGTATTTGTTTCCCAGATAACTAATGTATTGTGCATATGTTGTGTGTATTGTCCATTTGCACATCATTTCAGAAATATGTATTGACATCATTGCCCATTTCAAAACTGGGTTGTCTTTCTGTTACTGAATTCTAAGGATGTTTTGTATATTCTAGTTACATCCCTTATCTGATGCATTTCTCTCTTTATTCTGTTGATTTTTTTTCTTTTGATTACAGGGGGCTTGTACATGCTAGACAAGCACTGTACCACTGAGCTATATCCATAGCCCTTTCTACTTTGGGTCAGGATCTTGCTAAGTTGCCTAGGCTGGCCTTGAACTTAACATCCTCGTATCTCAGGCTCCCAAGTGCTGGGATTCTGTTGATTCTTTTTACCTTTCTCATGGTTATTAATTTTGATGAAATCCATCACATTTGTTGCCTACATTTTTGGCATTATATAACAGATGATAAAAATATGTGTTTAAATAAAAAGTTTATAACGGTAAAAGACATATGATCCCATTAATCTTATTTGAAATACTTTACTTAGCTTCAAACACACCTATCCCATGGGTATTGCCACTGTCTGAAGCACTTCTGGATGTACCCTTGTCTTCATGAGCTGTGATAAAAAATACCTGGTGCTACTGCCAGGTGCCCCCTCACATGAAGGCAGTCTATAAAAACATCACCGTGTGTCTTTTCCACCTCATTTGCCAGATCTCACACCATTTGACTTTTAACTCTCCCTGAAAGTAAAAATGACCATGGAAGATAAATGTTATGAATTGATTCAGAACATTGAGGCAGCCATGACCATACAACCAAAGATACTCGTAAAAGAGAACTTCCAGAACTGCTTCAGAAAGTGGCAAGAATAGTAAGTATTTTTGAAGCAAGAGAGATTAATAGCAATGTATCTTTTGCTGGTTTTTAAAAATCATTTTTTTTTTGGAGGGGTACTGGGAATCGAACTCAGAACTTTCTGTTTGCCAGGCAAGTGCTTGTGCCATGGAGCTATCTCCCCAGCCCATCATTGTATTTTTTGATCACACTGTGCTTCTGAGAAACTGTTACTTAATCCAGGGTTACAAAGATTTATACCATTGCTTTCATCTAAGAGTTATACATAGTGTTAGTTGTTACACTTTAGATCTTTGATTAATTTTTTTGATTATTTTATTTTTATCTTTATTTTTTTGGTATGGGGAACTGAACTCAGGACCTTGCTCTTGTCAGACCACTGAGCTATATTCCTGGCCCTGATAATTTTGAAATGAATTAAGATTTTATCTTTTTTTTAAGAATTTTTAAATAAAATACAACTTATTTCAGAGGCTAATACATAAAATGGAACAAGAGAATGAAATTTTGCTAGTACAGGTATTCCTTGTTTAACGACATGCCTGTTTAGTAACTATTTGCTAAACGTGAAATTTAGTTCTAATTCACGGACATTTTTATGATCCAAATTTTGTTGTACAGTTCTGTACATCTTTTTTTAAAATTTTTATTTTAAAGACAAAAGAATGGAGACATGTAAACCAGAATAACACAAAAACAATACAGGAAATACAAAATTATAGAGAAGATAGTAGGGAATTAGTACTGGATGCTGTATTACATAATGTTATCTTCGCATTTGTTAACACAAAACCAATAAAGGAAGTATCAAATTATAGAGAACAGAGTAGAGAATTAACCCTGGCTGCTGTATAACATAATGTTATCTTCACATTTGTTACTCAGTTATACAGATGATGGCTCATTCGATTAATCAGTTTTCTCCATCCTCATCTCTGTTGTTCTCCCACCTAATCAGTTGTCTTCCCTTTGATAATAACTGTACTTTTTGGTTTATTTACTCCTTTGGGCTCTCACATTGGGAATAGAAGTGACTGCTTCAAATCATGGTATAACAAACATGGGTGCACACAAATTGCTATGGCAGGAGGTGGAAAAGTACCCATCCTCAGAGAAGGTACATAGGCAGGGAACCAGGTTCACTATCGTCAATCCTCCACTGACAAGCCCTCAAGACCATCAGAGGTCTGGTTGAGTAGGTGGGGTTACCCAGCAAACTACCAGGCTCCGCCTCAATACAGTGCCCCTGGGGGCCTGGTTGACTCCACAGGGTTGCCCCTGTGGACCACTGGGCTCCGTCCTGTTGCCGCACTGCTGGGGGCCTGGTCCAGGTCTTCAGGGTTCTCATATAGCCTGGAGGGAGTTCCCTCCCCCCTCAGGCTGCTGAGCTCCCCAGGTTCCCCTTATAGGCCACTAGTGTCTCCCTGCAGGCCGCCTATGACTGTTTGGAGGCTGCCCCTACCCAGCAAGAGAACTGGGTCTGCCCCCTAGTTCCAGGTCTTCACCTCCTCCCACCTCTCTATCTCCAGTGTTGCTGCTCCCTGCCCCCTGCAGCTGGGCATTGGGCGCACTTACAATGCTGGGCACAAATGGCGTGCGGTCTCCCCCACCCGTGCTCACTGTGGTAGTCCAGGGTGTGTACTAAATTTAGTTATTAGTTCTAGGAGAGAATTGGGATGATTTTCTTGGGTCTGCTGTGTAGATTCTATTGTTGTTTCTTGGATGCCAGGACTGCTGCTTTCTGTGTAATTTGTGTCTATGGGTTCATACAAGGTTCATATATGCAAACAGTATGAAGTCCCTCTCGGTGCTCATATTAGTAGTTTAGGGTGAGTCCTGAAGCCTGTGGACTCAGCCTGTTTCTGTGAGGAACACATGTTGAGTGCTCACAGAGGGAGTTCAGGGTGGGCGCTGAAGCCTGGTAACTCAGCTCATGCTTCCTGCTTGGTGTTGGAGTGAGAAGGGCTTGGTGTTGTGTGAGCCACCTCCATCTGCAGCTCTCTCTGTTGTGTTCCAGTTCCCATTTGTTCCTTGGCTGGATCCCTGGGAGTTGCTGTGGCCCTGGGGTTGCTGCCACTGCTCTCTGCTGCTTTCTGCTGGTAGTTGCTCACACAGTGGAGACATAGGAGGCCACAGCCTCATGGCAGGCGTAGAGCTGGGTGTGGTGGGCTGTGTACTAGTTGCTTTGACTCTGCCTTGCCTCAGGGCACTGATTAGAAAGGTTGCTGCAGAGTGGGGATTCTGTTTTAGTGGCTGTTGTAACTTCTCATCCTCACACTGGGTTCTACAACACCTCCTGACCGCTGCTGTCTGTTTTCTGGGCTGTGCTTTCTCTTCTCCAGTCCTGGACCAGCTCTCAGAACTCCACTCTCGCCTGGCTGAGTTGGGAGGCTCCCACGAGCATGGGCCTCTGAAGCTGAAGCTGTGAGTGCTGGAATGAGGGAGTGGGCCGAGGGTGTGTTTGGAGCGGTAACTCCCTCCTCCTCTGCCTCCTCTTCCTCTGACTGCGCCATGGCGGCCCTCTGAGCCTTTCCTCCAGAGAGGTCTTGTTTGCTCTTTCTGAGGGCTTCAGTTCTCATTTCAGATCCTTCCTGGGTCCAGGGTTCCATTTCTCTCCTTCCTGTCTTTCTCATGTTGCTGTATTCCAGTGTCTGGGTGGCCATCCTCCGGGAGGAGTTTTCTCTGCTGCTTGTCCAGTCACCATCTTCCTGGAAATCCAGTATCCTTTTTTTTTTTTTTTTTTTTTTTTTGGTCTTCTTGAGACGGGGTCTTGCTATGCAGTTCAGGCTGGCCTTGAGCTTACTGTGTAGCCCAGGCTGACCTTGAACTCATGATAATCCTCCTACCTCAGCCTCCCAAGTGGTGGTATTACAGGTGTGCATCACCATACCTGGATTTGCTCTTGAGTCTTAACATAAATCTGGTTAAAATCTCCCAACTGTAGCCATACCGCTGCCTCAGTATTAGAACTGCCTTGAAATTGCTTCTGCCAGATTAATTAGTCTGCTATTCTTAATCTTAGTCTCAGGCAAAGTCTTTAGACATGAACAAAATGCAGATGAGCTTTCTGCTAAGGCATACAATGCAACATCTGGAGTCCAGTGGCCAGTGCAGTCTTTCTTCCCAGTCAAAACCTGCAGAGTGTGGTCTTTACTGGCAGGATTTCTGTTAGCCTCTGGTCTTCTGAGCTCTCAACAGAATCTCCTATACAGAACAGCCTAAGGCATTCAAGCTCTACTTGTTTAGCCGGCATCTCCAAACTTTTCCAAACTTCCCACCGGCCATTCCCAAAGACTTCTGAACCACATGGTCAGGTATAGTCACAGCAGTGACCTCCCCAGTACCAAATTCTGTGTTAGTTACTTTTGTCTTGTTGCTAGAACAAAATACTCAATACCCAGAGTTAAAAGGGGAAAGGTTTATCTCACAGTTTGTAGAGATTTAAGTTCATAATCTGCTGGCTCCTAAGCAGGGTGGAAAATGACAAATGGGCAACAGTTAATGGTGGTGGAATACAGCCAAAATTAGAGAACTGAAACAAGCCTCTTTCTGTCTATTATATTGTATCCGATCTATCAGAATGAAGGTGGTGCCAAGTTAATCAGTAGACTGATCCAGCAATCCCAGCACCCTTAACCACAGCATTGCACTAGGAATCAACTACACACACTCTAGATTCAGCCATCTCCATAAAAAACACCTATGACCATATGAGGCTTTGGGGGGACATCTAGACCCTAACCCTAACATCATCCATCATAGTAGCCTAGACTATAGGCACACATCGTGCTGGACTGTCCTTTCACCATAGTACATACTACACTAACGACGTGACTATGGCTCTACAGTAAGTTTTAACAGTGTACTGTAAAATTGTTTTGGCTATTCTAGTTTCTTTGCCTTTCCATATAAATTTTAGGATAGTTTGCTAATTTCTACAAAAATGCTTGCTGGAATTACAGTAGAGTTTGCATGAGTTTATAGATTAGATTGGAAAGGACATGAATCTTTAATTTCTTAGCATTATTTTACAATTTTTAGTGTATGGGTCTTACATGTCTGTTATATTTATTCCTCAGTTTTTTTGAGATGAAGTCTCACTTTGTAGTGCAGGCTGGCATGTAGTCCAGGCTGGCCTTGAACTTGTGGAGATCCTCTTACCTCTGTCACCCAAGTGTTGGGATTACAGCTATGCTCTTATCATGTGCAGCCTATTCCTAAGTATTGTGAATAGTTTTTGTTGATTGTTTTTTTATTATTTATTGCTAGTATATAGAAATACAATTTATCATTGAGTTTTACATAGTGGTCTTATTCTTTGACTTTGCTGAACTAGTTTATTCACCCTAATAGGTTTTTTGGGAGTATATAAGTATGTGTGTATGTATGTATGTCTTTGGATTTACTAGCATTTGCTATACGTGGGTCCTGTCATCTATGAATAAGGACATTTTCTTCCTTTTCGGTCTTAATGACTTTTTTTTGTTGTTGCATTGGCAAGACCCTTTAGTACATTATTGAAAACAAGCAGTGAAGGAGGGTATTCTTGTTTTTTTCCTGATACAAGGAAGAGAATAGTTTTTCATTATTAAGTGTGGTGTCTGTTGTAGGTTTGTCATAAGTGGTGGCCTTTATAAATCTGAGACCATTTTCCTTCTCTTACTAGTTTGACAGTTGTTTCCATTTACAGATATAGGGGTTTAGTGAAATGCTTTTTCTATGTTCACTGAGTTGAGCATGTGGATTTTGTTATTTATTTTATGGATATGGTATGTTACATTAAGTGCTTTTTGGATGTTAAATCAAGCTTGGATTCCCAGGTTGAGTTACACTGTGTCAGAATGTAATATTTTTTGTGCTGCTGAATTTGACTTGGTAGTATTTTATTAGTGAATTTTGCATTTATATTTTTATGAGGAATATTGTTTTCTTATGATGCCTTTGGTTTCACAGCATCAGGGTAATTGGGCTGTATTAATTTTCTATTGCTCCTATAAAAATTATTACAAACTTAATGACTCAAGGGAACAGCATTTATTATTTCACAGTTTTGGTGGATTGGATTTGATATGACTTGGTTCAGCTGGTTCTTTCTCTGATTAGTCTCACAAGGCTGAAATAAGTTGTTGGCATTGTGTTCCATTTAGGAGGCTCTGAAAGAGAACTCACTTTCAGGCTTAGTCAAGCTGTTGGCTGAATTCATTTCCATGCAGTTGTAGGACTGAGGTTCCTATTTCATTATTAGCCACTGGCTTGGGGTTATTTGCAGTTTCTAAGGCTGTTCTGCATTTCCTGGCTGTGTAGCGCCTTGAAAGAAGGTTAGATTTCTCTCCAGTTTCAAATTTCCCTTTCTTTTCTTCCAAATTTCTGATACATCTTTCTTAACTCCAGCCAGAGAAATTTCTCCCCTTTTAGTGTTCATGTGATTAGATTGGGCTCACCTGGGTACTCCAGGCTAATCTCATTAAAGAATGTGACCTGAATTAATTATATCTGCTATGTCCCTGCAGAGCAGTGCTTAGATTATGTTTGAACGAATAACAAGGGACAGGAACCTTAAAGAAATAGCTTTAGAATTCTACACAGTCCTCATGGAATTAATCAAGGAGTGTTTTCTTTGAGTTTTAGGAAAAATTAATATTATATTGACTTTAAATGTTGGATAGATGCTATCTGTGCTTGTTTTTGTGTGAAAGGAATTTTTTTTTATGGTATAGAGGATTGACTAGAGGACTTTGACACATGCCAGCTCAGTGCTTTTACTATTTAGCTACAGACTCTTACTATTTAGCTACTTGCCTTTTTGTTCTGTTTTGAGACAGATTCTGTCTAATTTGTCCATGCTGATGTGACCTGGAACTTCTGATCCTCCTACCTCAACCTCCTGAGTACCTGGGTTTACAGGTGTGTGCCACCATGCCCAACTTCTTAAATTAGTTCAGACTATAGATTTAATACCTTTGTTTTTTTCTGCTGTGTTTAAAGTACCATTTTACTTACATCCCATACATTTTAATGATTTGTATTTATTTTCTTTCAGTTCAGACTATTTTGTAATTTCTTTTGTGATTTTTTTTTCTTTGATCTGTGGGTTTTGAAATAAGTTATTTAATTTTGAGATACATTTTTTTTATTTTAGAAACATAAAAGTACAAAAACATATTGACAAACAGACACCCATTATCATAGAAAATAGTACAATCACAACTAATCTATAGACAAGGTGATATGGTCTCAACAGTAGTTGTTGCTTTATCCATTGATATCTTCGAATTGTAGATGTATGGACCCATATACAGACATGCAAATTTAGTCAGAC
>PVLD010036116.1:0-11223 GCA_004027595.1 Dinomys branickii | reverse complement strand
AATTTGCATGTCTGTATATGGGTCCATACATCTACAATTCGCAGATATCAATGGATAAAGCAACAACTACTGTTGAGACCATATCACCTTGTCTATAGATTAGTTGTGATTGTACTATTTTCTATGATAATGGGTGTCTGTTTGTCAATATGTTTTTGTACTTTTATGTTTCTAAAATAAAAAAAAAATAAAAAATAAATAAAAAAAAAAAATAAAAAAAAATAAAAAGCATCTTATGCCTCAAAAAAGTCTCTACATAGTTGCACCATATTTGTTACATTTCCTGACACCTGAAAACCCTTCTTTGTCATTAATTACCCTCTTTATTCTCTTTCCTTTTTGTCTTTCCTAGAAAAGGAAACTCTACAATACTTTCTATTTCTCTCTCAAAGAAAGTAATCTAGAAAGAGATATGTCTTAAGTCTTACAAGTGCTTATTCATTGTAAACAGGAACACCAATAATTTTAGTTGAAATCTGTCACATGAATGTATAAGAATTCAAGGAGAATTAGAACAAAGACCACAACAGAGCCCTTTCCATCAAGAACTGTCCACCAAGAAGCTTCAGTACACAGGCTACACTTCACATCTTAATGATGTACAGGGAATAAAGGAAAGTAACTGTGGCCCTGCGCAGCTACTGGAGTAACTGCTGGACCCTGGGGTATGTCCACTGAGCAAACACTGGACCTCTGAGTCTCCAGCGTGCAGATGGTTATTTTAAACTATTCCACCTTTGATGCTATAATCCTGTAAACCTTTTCATATATATCATATTGATTCTGTATCTCCAGTCAACCACATACAATGCAATTGCTGGGCCATAGTCTTGAATAAAGATTATATACTTGGGGATGTATCAGTCAACACTTACTAGAGACACCAATTTAAAACAAGATATGCAAATATATAAGAATTTACAAGATTGGCTTGCAGTGGCTCCCTGTAGAGTCTAATGTGGAAAAGTGCAAAAGGGAAGTGTGTGCACTGGAGACCAAAGGATCTAGTTGGAGCTCACTTTAGCATCCCAGACAAGTCTGTATCAAGAGGACAAAGGGTCCACTCTGGAAGGCTGAAGGGTCTGCACTGGAAGCCAGGAAACTCCAAGGTGAAGGCGAACACTGGCGCTCCTCCAAAGAAACAGAGGCAAGCCTTCTTTCTTTGTTTCCCTTTTATTCCATTCAAGTGACAGATCTGTACAGCCGAGGCTTCTGTCTTCAGTAAATCCCCTCAGACACATGCAGAACTATGCTGAGCCAATTTATTGGGGCATTTCTTACTCAAGTTGACACAAACAATTAAGTATAACAGAGGGTGTGTAGTTAAGAATTAAGCTTACCTGACACAAGGTCTAGCCTTTGCCCTGAGCTACTGTGAGATCACCAGTGGAAGACCCTGCCTGACAGGATTGTCTGCCTTTACCTGAAGGTGCTAGCCACTGCATACCCTAAAAATATGATTTATGATGGGAGTTTGCAACATGTTCTGCATCAGTTTCAAAACCCAAAGGAACTTTGAACCAAAGGTGATATCTGATCCTCCAGAAGTGGCTTAGATCTAAAGATCAGTGATGTGAACTTGCAGACTGTTCCTCAGAACTCTTCCTCAGTAGACAAGAGCCTAAGACTTCTGTTCACCTTCACTTCTCCATCAGCTAAGGTTGCCAGGGTGGGTTACCCCCCTCCACATGGGCTGATACTGATGAGTAAACTGCTGCGGTTTAAGACATATTCCTGAGTCAAGAAGCAGAGAGATACACTTCCATGGTTTAGGTCAGGAACGTTCCCTCAAGACCTCCCATGATCAGAGAATGAGGACTGGTCACTGGGGGTGACACCCAGAGGGGTTTATTATTCCGATTCCTCCCTTCTGTCTCTACAATATGCCACCAATATGAGCAGCCTTCCTTTGCTCAGTTCCTTCCACCATGCTGTTTGTGTGTTTTGAGCCAGTTCACCATGGATGGAAACTTCTATAACCATGAGCCAAAACAATCCTCTTCTCCTTCAAGCTGTATCAGGTATTTTGTCTCAGCAAAGAGAAAGTGCCTAAGATACCAGATACCATACAAGATTGGCCAACTTTGGGGGGGACACATTCTGTCACGGATGTACTGAGATCCAGGAGCTGAGCAGATAGAGCACGACAGATATTTCTCCTGCTCTGTACTCCAATCCAGCCAATATCCGAGTAAAAGTCTTCTGGGACTTGTGGGAAAATCTCTGTTCATTCCAATAAGAGTATAGATTTGTAGAAAACTTTTCCTTTCTTCAATAATGATGTATATATGATTGTTTCCCTGCTCTCCTTGACCTTCCTTTCCTACTTTGAAATGAAATGTGATCTCCAGTGCGAAGGTAGACACATTGGTCTAGGTGGAGCCAGCAAATAAGGACTAAGTCAATCACAAAAGCACTGCACTTGACTCACAATTATTGTTGTCATAGGAAGATAAATCTCTGTGTTTCAATCAGAGGAAGTTGGGTTTTCTTTTACTGATAGTTGATTGTATTCCTAACACAGATGCTGTTCATGCCATAGAGAATGTAGTATCAATTCACAAGCCATTAACAAGGTCTCTTCTTCATATATTTGCTAGTTAATAAAAATATTAAGACATTAATTTAACTTTCCTCTCAGGTTGACCTACTTAGAGGCTTAACTGTAGCAGCTTCATGGGCAAACATAATTAAATATTTCTTTTCCCATAGATTTTTACTTGAAGTGTTCTGATGTTTCAAAGTGTAAGTGGAACAAGCTTTTTCTTTACATGAAGCTGATTTTAAAATACTGCATTAACATATCTAGGGAAAAAAAGAAAAAAACAAATCAAACATAAGTATTTTTTAATAAATAAGCCATGACCAATAAGATGCTTTGTGTTAATTTTTTCATAAATATCTCTAAGATCACACTGAGAGCCATGTGCCCCTTGAATTTAGGTCAGATGTGCGTGTCTTTCACAAAAAGCTTTAGTTTCACAATTATGGTAATGAGGCTATTGTACCTAGACGTAAATACAAGTTCTTAGACATCTGAAAACATGTTTAACCTGACTTATAACCAAAAAATAGTTGTTGCATAGCAAAAGAACCACAACCAAAAGCAATATGAGGAAGTAAAAAGTGTCCTAAACACAATAACATAAATGTTACCATAGCCGCTAAGAAGCTTAAATTCTTCAGTGAGATAATAACAGCGAGCAGCATGTTCCCCACCTCCATCCCCACGGACTCTCAGGGAGCCGGCATGGATCCCTCAGGCCCAGTAGAAACTCCCCAGTGGGGAGAACCACAGAGAAAGACCTTGGTGAGAATCAGCCAGCACCAGCTGCAGAAAAAGAACCTGGAGACAACCAGGCATGAGGACAACAAAGCAAGCAACATTCTGAATGTCAGCTGTGTCTCCTGGCGTCTTGCTCAGGTAATGAGGGACACAGGCTCAGAGTGAAAGCAGAACCTTCCACCCCGAGAAGAGGCGTCACTTCCTCCCTGGTGACTGGCCGTGCAGTGAGGGAACTGGATTGGGCTGAGAGTTGCTGAGGAAGGATGTGAATGAGCTAAAGAAAGAGCAGGAGATGCCCTTCATGCTCTGTCTGCTCATGTGTCTATGACCAGCAGCTGAGTCCCAAACCAATGCTGGCCCTGTGTGCAAACTTTACATAAATCAGTTCTTTTGAGACTGACAGCACTACAAAAGTGACTTCAATTATTTCTCTTCTCTTTTAATACAATTAAGGCTATTTTATTTTATTTTATTTTTACTTTAGAAAAGACAAGATTTTATTTAAGTCGGGTACTCTGCCAAGGGAGGACAGCAGATGAGATCCAGGAAAAGAATCACACAGTCAGTGTGAGCAATTGGGGTTTTTATAAGAGTTTGAGAATATGAATATATGGATCTGGGCCACAAATGCAATTTCCTGGATCATGCAGCACCTTGTAGATCCTCCAGCGTAGCTGCATGGTGTTTAATATTATCTTGCCAATTGCAGTGTGACAGGACCACTGCCTCAGGCCTTTAGTGTTAGGTAAGAAATTGGTAGATAATGGTAGAGATGGGTAGATACATGATAGAGAAGGGTAAATACTGGATAACGATTTTGCACCTCTCTTTAGATGAGACGGTCAGGACCCTGAAGGTGTGTATGGGCCTCACATCAAAGGCTTGTTGCCCTCTTATGATTGCCTGGGAATGTGGGATCCTTAACCAGAGTTCTTTTAACAGTTTTAACCCCTTTCTTCCCAATGAGCAGCCACTACATTTTTCCCCCTGACATATCACCAAAGTCAAACCGTACAGTCACATCTATAACTGCAAACTGACCCAAGACTCTGAGGGGCCAGCTGAGTGTGCTGACTGTCAGGCTGGGTCAGCCTTTTCCTTAGGCTGAGGAGGAGACCTAAGTTGGGCAACAAACTCTAACTAGTACTGTGAAGCCCTCTGGGCACAAACCATCAGAAACTACTGGATTCTATTGTTGTAAATCTTTGAGGGCTGAAGAAACATCATATGAGTTATGAAATATATACATAGCATTTTGTTTTAGTAATAGCACAAGTGAGCATTAGGTCTACTAGGAGCTACAGAAATCTGGATGATATAAATTTTACAAGTAGGTCAAATAACAATGGACCAAAACTTAAAAGTAGAATAATGTTGAATTATCTTTAATACTAAACTGTCTAGAGGTTTTGACCCAAATACAATGAGTTGAATGTAAGGGCATATCGACCTCTCCCTATTGTGTGACTAAGAAATCTAATTTTTATTGTGTAATAATACCCAAAGACTGTACTAAATAAAACCCTGTGTTTTTGTGATCGCCCTGCCGTTAACGCTGTTTGTATAGGGTTTAGAACCTGGAGACTGACTTCTGTTTTGTAGATCCAAAGATTCTTGTAGTAACTGGCTGCAGACAACAGACACCAGAGTCGCGGGGCCCTTTAGCGGGACGCGTTAATATACCTCAAAATAACATAGGGACGATGTAGGGCAGCAAGTCAGACTGAGGACACGTTTAAACAAGTAAGTCGGATGCGGGGCGTAGATGTTTTATGACCGGAGGTTAAGGCGCCACAGGCACAGCTGGAGGCGGTTAGGCGCTGCTGCAGTGTTTGAAGCCGCTTTTTGTCTCCAGTTTAGCACAGCCATTATTAATTACTCTTCGTTTTTGCTTATAGTACTTCCCCGCTAGATGATTAAGACCAAGTCAAGTAAGACCTGGTGTGAATTAAAACCAAACTTCATATATCTGTGAAGGTCAGTTAAACATTTGCTCAGGGGCTCCTTTCAGGCCATGCGAGGCGCTCAGCTCCTCTAGATTCTCCCACCAGCAGTCATGTCATCTGCCAGGTGGGTCATGGTCTTGCCTGGACCACGTGGTCTTGCCTGGACCGTGCGGCTTTTTGGAAGCATGGGAAACACGCTCCTCTTTAACAACCTTCCTTCGTGTAGAACGTGCATTAGTCAACTCCTGCCCTCTGGAGTCCCACTACCCCCCCCCTCAGAGGCTGGGTGTCTCACCAGAGTCTCGGGGTCTGTTAGAGGGGTCCCATCATGCTCTAGCTCCTGGATAACAGTGGAAAGCAAGCACGGACCCACACACTGGCTGTGCTCTTACCCTGTTTGTTTGCATGTTTTTAGCTTTGAGCTCCAGGTCTGTTGTCAAACACTCAGAAGCTCAATTACACAAGCCCTGAAGCAACAACAGTGGGTCTTAACCTTCATTATTCTCGTATTAAAATACAAAGTTGATGGTGACCCCCAAGTATGGTTTAGCTTGTCTGCCGGAAGTCACACTCCTACAGATGCTCAGAGAAAATAGTTACTGAGTTTTATATGGAATATGTAAAATAAAAACAACAAGAGCAAACACAGTGTTTGTCCAAGTGTATCTCACTTGTATAATAAATATTTGCTTAATGAAAGCAAATAGATATAGATCGAGTTTTAAATGGCAGAATTGAACTGTACCAAAGAACAGAGATGCCAGAAATGTGTTTTTTATGTGTTTAAGGTCTAGACATAATGCAGTTTAAAAAAGAATAATTGCTATTTCATGTTTTAAACTTATATGTATATGTTGTCAGCTCTAAGCTTTTTAACATTAGATAAAGCTCCAACTCACCGAGTATTTCACCCTCACACGTGATCCATGACATGAACCTTCTATGATTTAGTTAACCTTATTTATAAACTTCTATCCCCCACACAATACTACAGAGAGCATCATTACTTTCTAAGTGATTCTGTGATCTCTGCTGTACAGGGGAAGAAACTGAGACTGAGGGTAGCTGTGTCCTTTACCTCAGTGGTGGGACCATAATTCAAACCCAAGTAGGTCTATTTCTTTCCTGCTGTGCAATTCTAAGTTTAAAAGAAGCTTCTGAAGCTCTGGGACCTGGAAGAGGGTGAGTATGATCCACACACCTGGTAATGGACCCTCCTCTTTGTGGTATTCATTTGATTAGCAAGCATGCTTATGTAGACAGAACAAAGAATTTCATGTTAAACCTCCCATAGGAGGTAGGTCCTTTGTGTGCCTTCATGTGGGTGTATTATGTGTGTGCCTTTGTGTATTTGTGTGTTGTGTGTCGGTGCCTTGCCACCTTAACTTGAAAAGGGTCTGCTACAGCATCATGTCACGTTGGAGCATTTGATTTCAGGACATAGTTTGTTGCTCCATCACTGCAGTATTACACCACGCTATTATGTATCAAGACAGACAGAGGGGCCCTTATCAGCAGCACCGCTCCCCTGAGACTCGCTCATATCCGAACCTGACCATGCTGTGTGTGGCGCTCCACGCTGCTCTGCCCAGAGTTACTGATGTGGGGCTAAGGACTTCCACTTTTTTTACTGTCTTGCATTTCAGAGACTTACTCATGCAAAGGTCTTATTGTCCCTTTACTGATTTTTCACTGGTTATTGAACATGGAGTATTCTTCTCTGTGACAAACAACACTGCTGTAAACATTTTCTGCATGTGCGCACACAGTGCACACACTGAAGTGTACATATCAAGTCCACAAGTGTAAGTATGAATGTCAACTTGTGTGCAGTCATTAATTTCTTTAGAATATATACATTACCAGGAAACCCTGGGCCACAGAAAGGTATACAAAGTTAGTCTAATGGTTCCAAATTATCTCCAACATGTTTATACTTATACCTTCCCAACAGAAAAATAAGGGTTTCTCACCAAATCTTGGCATTTTAACATGATGATTATAAAATCATATTCTAATGAAGTATTCATATGCAGTTGCTTGAGAACTAATAAACAGCATATATTTTCATATTTCTAATGAACATTTAGGATTATTTCTTCTATAATCATCTATTTTGTTTCTTTTATGACTTTTTTGCATTACATTGAGTTACATAAATAATTTGTTGGTTTTGAATACTAGTCTCAGGCATTTTTATGTGTTGCTAACAAAGCTACCTGACTATATTTCTAGTTGGTATCCAATCTTTCCTGTTTTATAATGTTCTTTTTCTTTTTCCAGTGAGTTGAATTTTCAGTTTTAAGGATTTGGGTTTTTATATCTTGTGTAAATTTATTCTACAGAGCTGAGAAATACATATTCAGTAATTTTTTATGCTCAAAGCTTTAAAATTATAATCTATAGTTCTTTTGTAAACAAGTTTCATAACATATAAAGTAAGAATTCAATGTCATTTTCCCAAATGTATGAGCTTTTCTAGCACCAGAGAGTATTGCATCATTTTGAAGTAATAAATCTGCTAATGTCTTCATACCTCCAGTTTCCACATATGAATTATTCCATTTAAGATTTTATTTTCTGAGATCACAGTCTATCTGTATTAATGCAATCACTTCTGAAATCAGAAAGGATAAGTTTGCTTCCCACCATGTTTTCCTTCAAATTTTTGCAGAAGGTCATCAAGTGACACATAAAATTTCCTCAAATATTTGCTTAGAGTTACACACAATTTACAGACTAACTGGGGGAAATGAATGTTTACAACACTGAGCTCTCGATAATGAACTGCTCTGTGTACTGGTCTTCTTGCCTTAGACAAAGTCTTCTCTGTCAGATTTTCATTTACACGCTTCATATTTATTGTCATGGTAGACACTTATTTAAATAGTTTTTTCTTTCTCTAGCAAAAAGAAATGTACTGGCCTTTCTATATTAGGTTAATATCAGGCGGCTGTACGGCCTCACTAGGAATTTATCTAACCACTCTCTGAAGTGTTCTACACAATTACACTACACAAAAATAATAGCTATGCTCCTTCCTTTATGATCACAGTAATTTTTTTCCATGTCCTTTTATCCTGACAAAAACTACAGAAAAAAAATTGAGTAGATCCAATCATAACAGTTTGCTGGTCTTAATCCCTCTTTTATAAGCACTGCATCTCAGGACTGAATAGAAACGGTGATGGGATGAAAGATCTACCAACTTAATTCCCTGAGAAGACCAATGGCTTTTCTCTTTAATATTCTAAGGTGGCAAAATAGACTTTCTGATGTAAAAAGTTCTTTCCATTGCAGGGGTAAATACAATCCTGTCTAGATTGCTGATGGAAAATGCTTGCTCTGGTCTTCTGCTTTCTTTCCTGCACAGGGGCATCAGTTGCTTAAACTTAAGCCTCTCCTCTGCACCATATCCCTGTCTCCTGAGGCAGGGCATGGTGTGTGTGGCTGGCGAGGAGCATCCTCTGGGGAGCAGTGTTCCTGCTAAAGCTTGGGACTGTGCTGGCCAGAAGAGCTCGCTGCACCATGGGAGGGACATGGCCAGACACCACTGCTGAGCCTGGACGGGTCAGCTAGTCTAGGGCAGGGAGGAGCTCACTCAGTGAGCCCCAAGCCTTCCTCCAGGCATCCAATGTTACTACATATATTGATGTTCTTTTTCCTCATCTGGATAAAACCCTAAAAAGAAAGAGAATAGTTATTTGCTGACACCTCTTTTGAACTCCACATGACTTGTGGAATACAAGGCTAAAATTTTTTACAAGGGTAAATTTGATTAATATTTTTAGGATGTTTCCCTGTATATTCCTGAATGAATGGAGTTCTAGTTTTCCTTTCTCACACTTTGGTTGTATGAAGGTGATACTGGTCTCTTAAGATGTCTTGAAGAACGCTCATCCTGCAATTTCTGAAATGACATAGTATAATACTAGAACTGGCGGTACCATAGATGTTTAGTAGACACTGCCTATAACACCATAGATCAACTGACTTTGAGGGTAGGTTTTAAAATAGCAAGCAAAAATATTTAATACTTTACAATATTTAAACATTTTCCCTGTGTACATACACCCACATTTATCACTGTAAAATTATAGACAGCATGCCTTTAAAAAATAAATATTGAAGTCACAAAATAATATTTATCAAATTATATTTATGGAACAAAGTATCCTGACAACAAATGTCACACACTGGCAACCCAGTATAAGAAGAAAAATAAATTTTATTATAGAATTTTATTCTGTGATAGAAACAAACCTGAGAAAGAAATTGATTTCATTGAACTTTTTTAGAAGAGAAGGGATTAGGGGGCTGGGGATATAGCTCAGTGGAATAAGCACTTGCCTAGCAAGCGCAGGGTCCTGAGTTCGATCCCCAGTACCGCAAAAAAAAAAAAAAAAAAAGAGAAGGGATTAGGCAAAAATGATGAATTATTGTTGCAGTTTTCACTATTTTGGCAATAAAAGATAAAACAGATAAACTGAATAGAACACAGAATGTGAGAAAGCCTTGATCAACTTAACACATACTGAGAAATTCAGAAATAGAATAAGCAAAAAGCATCTATAAATTCCTTCAGTAAAAACATTAGTTTACTATAACAGGCATTTTACTGAGTAGGAAAATACCAAAATTCTAACAAGCATATAAGCCAATGATCAAATTATTTTATACTTAGAAAACATAAGGACACTACTGTACAAGGCAGAAGATAAAGATGGACAACTTCTGGAGCACAACTGACCATGTGTGGCCTAAGAAGCAATGATCAATCCTTGGCCACCGTGTTTGCAGCTCATGGGACAAAGAACAGGAAGCGACATTGCACATTTACAACTAGAAGAACTTCAACAACACGGGAAATAATTTATTGCTTGGTATAAAATTTTTATCCGAAATGCACTGAAGTTCTCAACAAGAAAATGACCTGCTGCCTTAGATACTTTGATCAGTACTTTGATAAAAGGCCTTATGAGCTTCAGTCATGATAGAGAAGAGCAGGGAAAGAGGGAGAGAGAGTACTTGAAAATAAGGAAGTAAGTTGGAGCAGCATCCCATGGAAATGCAGCGTGGGTCAAGGTTAGCTTCTACTTGGGTAACTAGTACAGAAATTAAATTACATGAAGCACGGAAGAAAGTAGGACTAACAGTGCAGTTCATTTCTGTACTAGATACATTTATGAAATGAAGTTGGTATCTAAGAAAAATGATATTTTTCAATGTTAATTGCTCCAAAGCATAAGGGAAAATATTTAATTTGAACACCAAGTTTCAGCCTGCAAAATCCAAACCAATCACATCACAGCAAACATCCTCCCGACCCAGATGAAACCACATTTTACATCACTTTCAAATTTGGAGTTAGATACTCATAATGGTCTTTCTCTGCTACTGTTTCATTGTAAGTTTTAGCTGATATTTGTTTTATGCTAAGTATGGAACAAAATAATGGCAGTGCAGTTACTGGATTCCTTCTCCTCGGGTTTGCTGGTCAACACAGGGCCTGGCAAGGCCTCTTCACAACCTTTCTCGTTATCTACGTGGCCACACTGGTGAGCAACACTGGGATGATCCTGCTCATCAAGACTGACCCCGCCCTTCACACGCCCATGTACTCTTTCCTCCAGCACCTGGCTTTTGTCGATCTCTGCTATTCCTCTGCCATCACTCCCAAGATGCTGCACAACTTTGTGAGCACAAACCAGTCCATCTCCTTCACAGGATGCATACTGCAGTTACTAGTCTACGGGACTTTCATTACCAGTGATGGCTTCATCCTGGCCTCTATGGCTGTGGACCGCTACGTGGCCATCTGCAAACCCCTGCACTACTCAGTTCTCATGTCCCAGAGACTCTGCATCCAGCTGCTGCTTGGTTCATACCTCATGGGCTTCCTCAATGCTTCTGTGAACACCAGTCTGACTTTCTCCTTGAACTTTTGCAAGTCTAATGCCATTAATCACTTTTTCTGTGATATACCTCCAA